>DVQH01001247.1:0-13851 GCA_018231625.1 Papilio phestus | reverse complement strand
GAGAGAGAGAGAGAGAGAGAGAGAGAGAGAGAGAGAGAGAGAGAGAGAGAGATCTGTGAACAAGTGCAATGTGGATGGGCCAAGTGTGTGAGGCAAGAGCTAGAGATTACCTCCCGCCCGTGGTGCAGTCAAAGTCTTTGTCCGCACCGCTGCAAGTGTAGTTGATGCGTCTGATTTGAGGCTCAACTGCCTCGCTTCAGCTCACTCGCACACTACCCAAAACCAGCGATTATGTCGATTTGTCAAACGCACACACACACACACACACACACACACACACACACACACACACACACCGAGAGTGAGAGAATGGGAGAAAGTGAAAGAGATACGAAAAGGCACACATGCTGAGCGAGTTTCCTTATTGTTCGGAGTAGGGGGGTAGAGGTTTAAGCCTTAATGATTCGAATCGTGTTGTTCAACTCTCCGCTTTAGTGGGCTAAGTTGTCGGCCAATTAGCATCGCTAAGCTGCTCCCTTGATAGGTGGTATCATCTCTTCTCTACTTTGAGAGCTTCGGTTGGCAACATTTGGATCAAGCTCAGCTCACTTTAATTTCGACATATCTCCAGTTAGAAACCAATTAGAAGATAGTCACCCAAAAAAGCTATTGAGACTTGAAGTTGGTATCATATTTTGCTGTTGAATAGATCGGTGCTTGACTCTTAATATCACGTACCCGCACGCAGTTACACTCGAGTGAAGCCTCAATAATGCTACCAATTTACCGTCTCAACTTATTCCAAGAATTTGAGCTCATCGAAAGAATCCATTGGAATGCAATGAATTTATTTTATGTTTCAACTAACTTATGTTTAATTAAAATTTGCTAACTTTGGTTGCTGTTGCATAAGAATTTTATCACTGATTTAATGCAGCAAAATAACAATAATTTTTCAAAGCAATTGCAAATAAACTTTTAAATTATTATTTACAAATAATAATAAAAAAACTAAAGTTTAAGCTGTTAATCACAATTTTTAGATAAACATTAAATCTCAAGCACTTATTAGATTTTCCTTTACAAAACCTTTATTTAAAATGACATTTTTTTATTTTAAAATTTTGTCTTTAAAAAACTAATCAGACTATTTTATCATATTTTTCTCACAAATGCATTTCAATACGAAGTTTTTATATACAGTATGCCCTCATACTTACCGAGAGTGAGTGTCGAAATCATCAAAGGACTGTGAAAGGTACACGAGAAAATGGGGCGGAGTAAGGAAAGATATGCGGCGTGCTCAGCAACCTTCCACAGTTCGACCAGCGTGTTAACTCTCACAGTGTTTTGACATTGCTTGGGCGCATTTCACATATGACATGTGAAACTATTGAAGAGCGAAAGTATGAGGGAATACTGTAGTGATTAAAAATCCTTTTCTAACGCTATTTTTTATAAACTTACTTTATTAGAGCCAATTAGTTCGGATAAAAAAGGTATATCATACTCTATTGAGTATACCAATGAATAATTGTGGGCGATAATTTGCAGGTAAAACTTAAAACTCATAGCGCCATCTAGTGACGCTATTTCTCAACTTAATATTTTTACAATTTAACTTTTCGTACAGTATATTCTCGATAGTAATTCGTTGCACGCTTGTGCAGTAAATTTAAGCGAGAGAATGAATTTAGAGAATTATCGAAAGTTTAAGATACATAGAAAATATATTTTTTGATATAAGTAGTGCGGCGAATTGGTTCTGACGTACCCGCAGTGAGGTAAATCGGGTCCATGTGCACTCAAGCCGGCTCGCGCTTGCCTGTAGTGCTTTGTTTTGCTTGTCTTATAAGATTGAGGATGATGATATTGAGCACGATGGTATTGCCCGTTTGTTAAACTAGTAGTCTTATAAGAAGGCCAATATCTCACTGATCACCTCAAATGACAAACAATGCAGGGCCATGGCACTACATCGACCAGCTCGATTGGTGCACGTGTTGCTTACTAGTCCAATGCTTTACACGCAACGACAGATTGCTCATCTCGCTAAGTCAATCACAGTGCGCACATGCGTCGACCTCTATCCCAAGCTTAGCGAATCACAACCCAAGTTGTTTCGAAAAGGACCTGCCTCGGGCTTTGATGTCAACGTAAACTATGTGGACACGTGGAGTAATAAAAGTGGCAAGCCTGACAAAGTGATAGTGGCAATCCACGGTTGTCCGGATAACTACACCACCTTCACTCGTCTTATTGAACACTTTGAATCTAGTAACGTGAGAGTAGTGGCGCCTAATTTACCTGACATTCGACTTACCCGCCAGACTGGATATTTCTGGCACACTACGGAAGAGAAGTATCACTTCTTGAAAGATTTTCTTGCTGCACTCGATATTCAACACATCGACTGTTTAATCAGCCATTCGTTGGGAGTTCAAACGATTGCAGCTTTATGGGAAAGAGTGAGTCAACGGTTATTGATATTATTTATAATATAATTATAAAATTATAATATCCGCTTATAGCCTGGCAATATTCAAATCAATTCGTTTGGCTTGTTTGCACCTCAACCCCTCTGGGAAGGCCAATTCCCAAAATTGTTTGCAAAAACAGTGGACTTTGCTTTTGCTTTTCCTCGCTCTCAACTTTGGGCTAATTTATTACAACGCGCAAAGTTGCATCAATATACTGTCCTGTATCCTGTCAACTTTAATTCAATCGATCAATTCCTGTGGCTTAGCACAGTGGTATATGACTCGAAAACTCCCATCGGTGTGGAAAAACGATTCGAACTGCTAGTTAAGTCGGGAAAGCCAGTTTTTATGCTTGTGGGCTCAAACGAGCCTCTCATTTCTAAGCGAGTGATTGCTAAACTGAACCGGACCCTTGGTATTTCTCCTAACGAGATCATCCACGTGGATCCGACCAAACACAGTCCTGATTCAGTGCCATTACCCTCTATGTCGTCAAAAGCAATTACAGCTTATGTTATTGAAAAAGGCACACACTTTCCGCATGCTAAATATTCCGCATATTCCATTCCATTAATAGAGAACTTACTTCAAATCAACAAATAAAATGTCAAAAAGTTATTTTATTAAAACAATTTTTAAAGTTTTCAGAAAATCTAGAAATGCTACAATTCAATCAACAGGCTCGGTGATGAGTTCATCTTTGACGAGAGCTTTAAAGTGAGCCCGATCTACTTTTCCAATGATAGTGCGTGGTATGTTGTCTACAAATCGCACTCCGCCGTGAAGACGCTTCTGCACGCCGAGGTTATCTACATGGATTTTAAAAAATTTAAAAAAAGTTTTAAAAATCCCATAGTTGGTAAAGCAACTAAGATTGATCATTTACCGTTGACCAAATCAATCAATTCTTGCTCAGTGATTGTTTTGCCTTGTGCAATTTGAACATAAGCACGGAGTAGTGCTCCATCAGTAATATGTTTGACACCAACCACGCACACCTCGGCAACGGCAGGGTGTCGCAGCAGGTAGTCTTCAACCTCGGCAGGAAACACAGACCACACCTTAAACTTGATTAATTCTTTGAGACGATCCACCATGTGCAAATGACCTTGGTCATCGAAAAAGCCCACATCACCAGAATGATACCAGCCATGCGCGTCGATCGTCTGTTTGGTTGCTTCTTTGTTGTGCAAGTAGCACACAAAGCGAGGTGCTCCCCGGATGCAAATTTCGCCTTGTTGGTTAGCTGGCAATGACTTTCCGGTGTCAATGTCGATTATTTTTAATTGCACATTGGCACAAGGAGGACCGAGATCTCCATATTTAAGATTCTCTATATCAGTGTTATCGACTGATCCCATGAACTCGGTTGCCGCATACTTTTCGTATAGCGGAACCTGAAATTTCTTTTTAATCTCTTCCACCAAGTTAGATGGAATTTTGGAGCCCGCATAGATGATAGCTTTAAGAGAGCTAGTGTCAAAGCGTTCATGAAAATCGCCTTTGGCAAGCGGAAGAGCAAATGCGGAGGCAATTGGCAACAAATACCTCGATGTAGGATTCCAGTAATAGAGTTGTAAAGTTGGCTCATTAGCGTAATAATGCCGGTAATATGACCCAAAGGGAACCACGTGATCACTCGTTGATTGGCAAAATACACCAGTGGATCATAGCACAGCACTGAACCAAGAAAGGTACGTGAGCTGTGAACGGCCCCTTTGGGCTGACCAGTAGTGCCACTGGTAAAAACCACCATCATCATGTCATCAGGCTTGACATCAAAGTACGGAATTCGATTCAATTGTCCACCTTTCTCCAAAACCTCGTTATAAGTTGTAATAGCTACCTTGTCTAATTTGTTAAAGTCAAAGCTTGAATCAACTTTATCTTCGTTCAAGATAATAATAACTTTAAGTTGGTTTAAAGAAGAGCGATAATCAGAGTGGTCAAGCATCTTTTTGATCACTGGCAGTAGATCCCGATCAACGAGCAAAACTTGGCTGCCAGAACTGTCAATTTGACAACTCACTTCGTAGGGTCCGTTGGCAGGTCGAACAGGTGAGAAAGGACACCCAAGGTAGGTAGCAGCCACCATCGACACAGCGTACTCTGAGCTATTCTCGCCAAACAACAAAATCAAATCCTCTTTGACTAAGCCAAACTCGAGCAATCCAGCAGCAAATCTGCGGATGGTTTTTTGAAGTTGTCCATAAGTGATCTCATTGCCATCATTGGCTTCAATCTTAATTTTATCAATTATTAAAGATTAGTAGTAGAGGTAGCAGAAATGTGTACTTACAAATGTATAGACTATTGACTATACAATATAGTACTTACAATGGCAATAGCATTCGGGTCATGTTTTGCCATCTTTGTTGCCAGTACTTCGCCAATTGATTTCTCAGGTACAATGACATCTGGCTTTGCCGATGTAACAATGTAATCACCATCTTGCTCAATAATGGGCATAGTTAGTTTGTGTATATTCTTCAAAACTATCCAGCAAATATGTTCGACTGTAAGATAATTTGAATCAACGAAAAATATGTATTTATACTAAACATTCTAATCACGAGTAAGAATGCAATAGCAATCAAAGTTCAAAGTTTCTTGAAGTAATCAGAAACGCTGTTGACAGTCGAGTCCAAGTGTCGTGCTCAAGTCTAGACCAAACAACATACGGCACATGTCAGCCACATTTGATGCACAAATGGTCGAATTTGTCTTGACTCTTCTTAGGTTCGCGTGGACTTGTCTCACTATCAGTGAGGGCTTTTCCGATAACTTGACTATCATCATGCAATCATGATATCAAATGAAATACAATTCCAGTTTATTGGTTGTCGAATGTCGAAATTAGACTATTTTTTACAAGAGCAAAACGGCGGCAAGTGACTCGAGAACTCCATCCGAGTGTTAAGATAGATCATTCTTTTAATTAAATTATTAGATTTTATTTTTATTATATATATCATATAAATAGAATGATTGTGGCCGAAAATAGATAATAATAATAATCATAATAAAAAGGAGTAATAAGAATTACACAAAAGAATCCCAAAAAACACTTTGATAGTATAATACACATAAGGAGAGTATGAATAATAAAAAAAATAGAAGAGAATAAGTCGAACGGTAACTATGTTTAGCGCAGTGTCAATGACTGGTGGCTAGTCAGCGATCAGCTTGGTGAAGTATCTCGATTCGATCAAGGTCCACACTGCATGAGTTGACTGGTTGCGCACTGCTGGCCTGGTAGAACTACTGGCGAGCTGCTCGGTGGTGGCATCGGTGCTGCTCCCTGTCACTTTGGCACTAGGCTCCTGCTCGGACCGGCACTCCTTTTTGGTGAGACCAGTGTCATTGAGAAAGCGCGCACAAGCTTCGTCCGAGATGGATTCGCACTGGCGAACATCGAGCTTCTGTAGTGACTTGCACGCCTGAAGCAGTTTGAGACTGGCGTCAGTTATCTTGGCGCATCCCGAGAGATTGAGCACGAGCAGCTTGTCCGACTTAGAGATGGAAAGCGAGGCTATGGCAGCATCGGTCAATAGCTGACAACTAGATAGATCTATCCTTTGCACAAACGGTAGATGTTGCACGAGATAGCGAACCGTCTCGTCTGTGATCAAAGTGCCTAAGGAAATATATCAGTGGTTAGTCAAATGACAAGAAAACTAAGTCGATTCAAACATACCGGCCAAGCGAATCTCAGAGAGGAACCTAAGCCGAGTTTTAAGCTCAAGTAGACCAGGTCGCGAGTCGGGTGGTCTCGACAACAAAGACCTGATGAGATCATCGCAGAGTGAGTTGGCCCAGCTAAGGTCAAGAACCGAGAGAAGAGGACAGTTGCACGATTGAAGTGCGCTAATTGGTAACGCGTCGCAACCCACAAGACTCAGTGATTGCAGTTGCGGGAGTCGAGGCAGAAGCCAAGCCATCTGCGACTTGCTCAATCGTGTCCAGCTGAGATCCAGAAAGCGCGGTTGACGGCGCACGATGCCGATCAAGATAAACGAATTAATCTTGGTGCTTGGTGGTACGCACAACTCGCGCCACAAGCTTGGATCGAAGCACCAGTCTAGGCATAGAGATAGGAGTAGGCTTAGTAAAGCAGACAAGCCAAAAGATGTGCTTACCGTTCCAAAGCTTGGAGACAACCATGCAGTTGAGTAAGTCAGCACGTGACAGATGCCGCAGTACTGGCAAGATTACATCTTTCTCATCTGCTAGGTTATCCGGCTTTTTACGATCAAACTTCTTCAACGCAACGCGAATTTTACGTTCTCTTAGCTTTTTGCGAGCACGCTCCTCACGACCATTAAGTTTGCGATCGTTACTATTTTGGCTGTCTTCGGCATCGTCATCAACATCGTCGTTTTCGGGTTCGTCATCGTCTTCCACTTCCTCCTCGCTCTCAGAGACATCCTCACTGAGGGGCGCGGGACGTACCTGTGGTCATCAGGTCATCGATCAAGAGGTCGCAAACCCACCACCAGCACCACTACTCACCACGTAGAGAGGTTTTTTCAACTCCTTCACTTTGCGCGGTGAATCTTGAAGTGCATCTTGGCTCTCTTCGTCGCCCTCCTCCTGACTATCCTGGCTGGGCTCAGCACTAGAGGACTCGTCGCCAGCCCCGTTCAGACGGCTATCCTCTTCTTCGATCTGAAGTTGATTACTCTCGTCACTAGTCTCGCCATTGGTAGCAATCTTGTGTTCGAATCGGGTGGTCACCACCTCACCGCTGGTCGGCTTTGGCTTATGCTCCGCGGTGGCCTTGGTCTCATCTGCATTCATCGAGCACTCATCAGTAACGATTCTACAAAAATTCTCTAGTTGCTTACCTTTTGCCTCAGCGCTGTGAGGTGGTGCCACCCCGGGGACCGAGGTGGACAACTGGGGTTGTGGTGGGTGATACGAGGAAGACGTGTGCGTTGGCCCACTTGACATGTTCGGCATCTGATAATGACTTCGATATTGATCGTACTGAGCGTGAGGCGCCATCGTACTGGGCGGCATGTAGTATGGCGCGTATGCTTGCGTATAGGCCATCATTTGTGGGTCGGTAGGTGGAGGTAGCATCGAGGATGGATAAAGCTGCGGATAGTAGGGATAGTGCGCGGCTGCAACCGCTGCCATTTGAGCCATGCTCGAATGCTGAGAAGCGGTGGCGTGAGAAGTGGGTGGATTCACTTCTCGAACTCCACTAGTCTTGGGTTCTTGGTGCTTGTGCCTTTTTCGTTCTGCTTCATCGTCAGAAGGAGGTGGAGATTCGTCCGGACGTAATCTCTTGACAGAAGAGCCAGATTCTCGACCTTTACTTGAGGTCATCAGTGACCAGTTTATCGATTTAGAAGAAGTCTTAGAAGAAGTGGTACTAGAAGAGCTTTGTTTTGATCCTTGTTGTTTTGATGTATTACCAGATTTTACGCATTTTGGACATTCCCATGAGTTGGGCAACTCTTTGTTAATAAAACCTAATACAAAGAAAAAAATTAAGACTTCAATAAATCAATGGAATAGTCAACCTTTGTTGTGATGAAATAGGTCGGGATGTCGTTCGTTGAGACAGAAAGGATGTACAATCTCCCAGCACTGTGAGCATTCCATGAGGGATGAGGCAGTTTCATCAGCCAGTGCCGGATCGATGGTCAGCTTTTCCCAGCCATCTCGTCCACAAATGACGCAGCACGCTGTATGCGGAAGCACAGGCGCTAAGCACTGGCGAGCGATGCACGACTGCTTCATACGACCTGTCAACCCAAAAATTGTTTATTACTCTTCATCAAAAAAGTTTGAATTATAGAGACTTACCTGGACCTCCAAACTTCTTCATATCTTTGCAGAAGTGACAATCTCCACAATCTGCTCGGAGACAAGATTCACATTTTTTACATCGAGTTCGTCGCCGTCTCGACGAGTCGTTGGCTAGCTTAGAAGCATTGCTACCACTAAAATTGGCGCCACTTGCTGATCCACTTGAACCACTACAACTTGGACCTGTGGAACTTGTGCTTGGTGTGCTTGAAGCATTTGAACTTGAAGTTTTGTGGTGGCTGCTGCTTTTCGGTGGAGTAGAATGAGAAGATCCACTTGAGGATTTGGACACCGTTGGTTGCCCTGAATGCATCATCGGATTCTGGGCTAAATGCGGTGGTGGAACTTGGTGATTAAGACCTGACATATAGCTTGGAATGGCCGAAGTAGCCATTGAGCCAGGTGGAGGCATGTAGTGTGGTGTTGCTTGAGGTGGGGGAGGGGCCAGTGAGGGGTGTGGTGGGGGATGGTGTGGCGCGGGGTGCAATGGGGCGCCATACGGTGGTGGAGGGTAGTTAGTGTGTGGGTAGTAGCCGGGTGTGTTGAGGTAGGGAGAGTAATGTGGGTGTGGGTGGGGCGGTGGGTGAGTTGGGTAAGGGTGGCCCGTCGCCGGTGGGCCGTAGGGGTTTGCCAGCAAAGATGTGTGATGTGGGGGAAGTGTCGCCGTTGGATTTGCCGTCATAGCCGGATTGTTTGCATTAGTCGCGTGGTTGCCTGCTCCGTGGTCAATATAGTTCCTTATACTGTTACTATGTGTATTATTATCTACCATATTGACTATAGTTGGGGGGTACAGTAAGAGGGTAGGTAGGATAAGTGAAGGAACTCATATTGACCACTTGAGGAACAGGGGCAGCATTCATCTGATATTGAGGCTGCACAGTTTGCAGTTGGTAAGGCTGGGCGACTACTGTTTGGTACGGCTGAGGCGACGGCTGGCTTGGCGTGGCGATCTGAAAGTGTATTGGTGCTGGCTGAGGGGTGGCGACTTGTATGTGAGGGTGAGTGGCTAGTGTGGCTACTTGGGGTGTGTAGGTAGTGTGTTGCTGAGGGTGTTGTGTGATGGGTTGTGTAACATAATAATTATTCATTGTTTGGTACATTGGTACAGCACTCGGTGGCCTCACCATGGCCACTTGTTGAGGCTGCTGTTGAAGCTGAGCTTGTTGTGCTTGTGATTGTTGTATCACATACTGATGCGGCTGGGTAGGTGCTATGTAAGAACCTTGAACATGATTCATCTGGTTCATTTGAGCTTGTGGCTGTTGAGTGACCATTTGAATCGTTTGTTGTTGCTGGGAATAGATGTTAGTGGCTAATGTGTTCGGCAAATTTTGCGCGGGCATAGTGCGCACATGCTGAGTCTGAATCGGTTTAGGTTGAGGTTGATTCCACTGGTTCTGAACATTGCTCTGGTAAGTCTGTTGACTCTTCACATTTATCGGATAGGTCACGTGGTTATTGTTTACTTGGCTAGTTACAACGGCATTTGGCTGTTGAACTGGTCTTGGTGTTGTAGCTACCGATACTTGTTGAACTTGTTGAAGGTGGTGGTGACTCGGTTGTTGTTGTTGTGGATAATGGTTTGCAACCATTGCTGAAGACGTAGTAGGATGTCCAGTTGAAACTGGCTGGCTTGTTGCTGGAGGTGCTCGGTAGTGGTAGTAGTGCTGTTGCTGCTGCGCTTGTTGTTGTTGATGGTGATGATTAACAGCCGAACTATCAGGAGGTCGATAATATGGATGGTAGGCGTAGTTATGTGGTTGATAGGGATTATGGTACGCCGAAGGTGAACGATTGTAGTTATGTTCGGTGCGAATCACCGAGCCCGGACTGGATCTAGGCACGTGTGAAATGGGATGCGACTGCTGCGAGGGAGGCACCTGTCCTGGAAGGAGCTGGTGTGTGGGTTGCTGGTGGTACGGGGCACGGGGGTAGCCGACTGTTGATGAGACCTGTGGGAGGTGTTGCGGACTTGGCGCCGGTTGCATCACCCTCGCAGTGCTGCTCGGCTCGGGCTTGATAGGCACAGGCTTGATGACACTCGGTTGACTCATGGTAGCACTCGATGTAGCCACTGTTCTGCTCACTGGTGTCGGTCGAGGGACTTCTGTTTTGACACCAGTTTGCGCAATCAAACCCGACATCATACTGGCAATGAGATCATCCTGCAGGGTCTTGCCCTGACACACTTGGCGCTGGTTAGAGCCAGCAATTGGCTCCATCGAGCGGAACGGATTCGGGGCTGGTCTGAGATGCGCCGCTTGACTCTGGTAATTTGAGGAGCTAGATTCTGACTTGAATGACCTAAATTCAGACTTTGGTGCGATCAAAGAATCAGGAATGCCACTGAGCTGCCCGTTCGCCTTGCGAATAGTCCAGAAGAGAACTGGGCGGTTGGAGATGGAGAGCTCACGATTGTCTTTTTTATGTCTATCCACCAATACCTGAGCATCTCTGAGAAGTAACTCGTGAGAGCGGAGAAGTTCGGGTACCGAACGTTTGCTGGGTGAGAGCTGTTTGAGCCAATCTATGATGGCCTGTAGACCAGTCACTTCATATGAAGTAAGATGAACGTGAGCATGTGGCGTGAAAGTGATGTAAGGGATCGGTGCTGCTGGCAATTTCTCTTCCGCCATTGATTCCGTATCAGTATCCTCTTCGGTGGTATCGCCAGTGTCTTCATGTGGCTCTTTTTTTACTTCTACTTTTTTTGCAACTAGATAAAAAATAATTATTAACTTTGGCAAGTCAATCAATTTTTGGATTGCAAACCTGGTTCAAGCTCATTTTTGGAGTTATTATTCTTATCCTTGTCGTCTGGAGGAGGACGAGGACCTTTGAGAGGCCGTCCTTCGTCATCCACCGAGAGATAGTTGCGGCCCATCAGGCAGTGAACGTAACGCACCAGCACGTACCATAGAACTTCCGTGAAAAAAGGGTAACGAAACTTGTGCGGCACTTTCGTGAGATCTTCAACTTTTGCCACTTGGATCTGCTTTTGAATACCAAAAGAATGAAGAAAATTGCCACCAAAAACGAGTGAGTCTTCCAGTGTGTAGACAGCGTGAATCCACCCGGTGGGAATAAAGAAGGTGTTGCCTGCTTCAAGTTCTATCCGACAACAGTGCTCTACTTGGTCGCCGAAAAAAATGTCCGATTGTTTGCCGGATAAAGTCCAGTTCACATATAGTTGGATGTTCTGCTCGGTGGGTGGAATGAGCCAAAAGACTTTTCCACCACGCAATATGTGATACCAAACTGAGGTTCCGCCAAAATCAATGTGGAAATCCGTGTAACAACCTTTAACGCTCATCAGGCAGTACTTCTGCACCTTGGGATACTTCATTTCGTGCAAGGCATTGGTGCCCTCCCTCTGCATCTTCTTCAGATGACGTGGCCAGACGAGGTCAACCCAGTCCATTTGTTTGACAATCTTAGGGGAGTCGACATACTTCTCGAGACTGGTGTGGGAAAACTCGAGCGAGATCACATTGAGCAACTCTTCGCGATCCGGGTTGTTGTAGTACGAGCACCACTCTTTCATCGTCATCGTATCATCCTTCTGTGTCTCCACGTTCATCACATCGAGAATACGTTTCGGGCCAACGCAGTTCTTCACGTCATCCACAGTAAACTTATCGTCAGGCATTTTCATTCCCAGCACTAAGGAACAGTCAAAATCAATTATTGTTAAACAATTATTATTTAACATCTTTCAGGTGCCACTTACCGTTGTTGACATTCTTCTTGACCACCATCGGAGTATCGAAGCCATTACGTTGGAAAAACTCGAGAGTCACTTGCGAGCCGTCTATCTCGCGTACACACTTTTGTTGACAGTCAGTGAACCGCTCACTCCGAAGCTTCTCATCAACATCAAACTTGCGAGTCTCACACAATTCCTCTTCGTCGGCAAACTCCTCGATGTACAAGGCGGGTCTCCTACGCGAACGCTGTAACAAACACATTGACCATGTGAGCAGTTGGTTGATAGCCACACGAGGTAACACTCACCAGCCGACGACCGGCCTTGTCCTTGCAGGACCCGCCACTCTCGTCGCACATGCCAATTGTGGTGTCGATCATCGCTTACGATGACGCATGGCGGGCGTTGCATGCGTCAAACTTTTCTGGGACCACGATGGCAGCGAAATGAACACTTTGAGGTGGCACTACCACTACATCCCCACAGAAGCGCCAATGATGCAAGTTTAAATCAAGGTGGTTTGATTGAGCTTAGAATGTGGTGATGATAGCCGCCAAGCCGCGGGGCCCAACAGAATCAGGCCCGCGGTATCGGGAAGTCAGTGGCGCGACTCGGTTGTGGCGGGTAGAGTGGTGTTGTGTTGTGGCGATCACACCACATAGACACAGCCAGAGAGAAGACTAGACACTTGAGCTGCTCTGCTTGCTTTGCCCTGCACAACATCTACTTGGATCGAGATAGCCGCCTCACTCAACACAATGCACACCCGTCTCACATTACCTTTGACTAATTGTCAATACTTTACATTGAATTAAAACCATCAATTGGCGCCAATGTAGGACTACTGATAAGAGTGTTGTGGGAGTTATGGTGGGTGGCAGTGGACTGGGGCAGTTGTGGTAGGTGGCGTCAAGACAAGGTGAGACGTGTCACCGCCGACTCTAGACAATGGTATCTTCTTTCAAAAGGCGCGGCCTATCTAGTGTCAGCGTAAAGACCACAACAAATAAGCCACACCTCTTTTTAATTTTTTATGCTTATCCGAGCCCGCGCCACAACACAACGCTCACTACCGTGTTCTACACAAGCAGTCCCAGTCTGTCGTCCAAGAGAGCAGAGTTAGGAGGAGGAGCTAACAAATTAACCATGATACAAAGAATAGTCTTTAGATACTAGACAATTTTAAATTAAAAATCGCTTTAATTGAATCTGGTATTGATGCGTGATAAATTCTAAACGATAAAGAATCTTGATTTTCGAAATCATTTTGTTAGTTTATTGCCTAAACGGCAAAAACTACTTGTGTATCACACGGCACTGTGTTTACGTGACTAGTCAAGTGAGCATGCGCAGTGGATGCGCGCGCTTCAAGTTCAGTGCACTGCACGAGACTTGCTCGCGTGGTAAACTTTTCACGACTCCACTTTGTGTGATGTAAAAGTCTGAACTACCTTGACCTGTCAAACCTACCTCCCTTCATACCCTCCGGCGAACCTCGATTCTATCACTATTCTTCTAGATTATGTTTACTACTTCTACTACGTTGTGTCTATTATTTTTATAACCTCATTAGGGCAGGTTAAGACAAGTTTAGTAAGGCTTAGTACTTCTAAAGGCCGCTCAGAGAATTTTCATTTGTAGTCTTATGGTTAGTTTAAGATGTTTACTTGCTATGACGGTTTAAATGGTCACTTTTTAGTAAATGAACCTTCATTTTTACGAAGCAATAATTTTTTAATGATATAAAGTTAGCGTGTATCGGAAAGTGCATACCATAAGTGCGTTACCATTAAATTTTTTTGACAAACTGTGATATTGTTAGCTTAAAAACATATCCAAGGAAATTCAATTTTAGAGAGACTTGGTCTCGGGAGACCAGTCTCTCTATTAAAAACGGTTGTC
>DVQH01001246.1:0-13857 GCA_018231625.1 Papilio phestus | reverse complement strand
GTGGCATGTTGTAACCGATACAGAAACAATAGATGAAAGATGATAAAAAGATTCAATTTTCAATTAAAACTTGTTCATATTCATGAGTATTAATATTTAACGGTGCGTATATTGTAATTGTCACCAAGAATTACATGACTCACGTTAAACTTCGACACCATTTAACGAGAATTGAAAAACCTTGATAGTTTTGCCGTTTCATTTATTAGTAAAAATTATCCGTATTAGTGTAACTTAGCAGGTAAATGTCACGCATAGAAGCAAATTAAGTTAACTTAGGTCAGACTTCAAAATAAAACTTTTAATGATATTTGTTACGAATGGTTATGAATTTCGCGATTTACTAACATGGGTAAAATTATTTTGTTATGATTGCACAATATGTGTTTGAAAATAGTATGTGATAATTATGCGGTTACCCTTGCACCTGATAGTTTGGATACAGCACGCTTTGAATTTTGCAGTGCGCCGCGCCGGCTCCGGGCGCAGTGCAGGAAGTTGCTTTCCTATATCGCGATCATGCCGCTTCCAAATTGTTCGTCGATGACGTGCGTTTTATCTTAATTTAATGAAGTTCCGATGGAACTCTCCGAGTGCAAAGATTTGATCACCAGTTGACGCGTCCGTCGTATCAAAGTCTTTACTGTTAACGATAGCTTTCTAAAGTTATAAGAGTTTAATTCACTATTAAATAATTTATTCAATCTGTTACTGTTACCCGTAATAATATGTGCTTGTGAGACCTCAATATATTATACATTGTCTATTCTGACTGTAAAATATACTTAACGCCTGCACACTAGACAGCATCTACATACAACTTTCCACCTTTTCGCTCACCATGAATAATAAATACCTCGCGTTTGAATTCAAGCTTTCAATTTCCGTATTAGCACAAAAACCTTACAAAAAAGAACCATTACGACGCGTTTAACCTTCGCAGTGAAGTAGAATTAGGGTGAGGTACGGGCGCGATGGCAGCGCTCGACCGGCCGCGTCTCGTATGCCGTATGACGAATACCCTGTTAAGTAACATTTGAAAAAGCGAAATCTTCGATCGCGTAACGCTTTCAATACTTATCAACTTTCACCAAATTTGTTTTCACTGGCCACGACTGAAAGACACTTGCCGTTTAATGCGTTAGTTAAATATTTCATGTTTCGAGTTTTTCACCTTTAGCCTTTACTCAAGGATAACTTTACCCATTGTGTAAATAATAACAATCATTGTCATAAAAATTTCAACTATACTATACCTTTGAATGTAAGCAGGGTCTAGTTAAAGGACCCCAAAATTTGGCGAATATTTATTACAGTGGTCACGCTTATGGAGCGTTGTTATTCCGAACATTATTATTTCAAGGTTGCGCGGCCGGCCGTCGCAGTGAGGTTGCGTCGTGGGGCTCCTCGGTAGGCGTCGCTTAACTGGTATCTCCGTCCCTCTTGCACATTAGCCTACAACCTATACTGCACTTGGCATTCGATATGTGTATCCTCGACTTGAACATATAACTCTATACTCTTCGATATGATTTACATTATGATTGTGTATATGTGTAATTGCTTGTTTTGATAACGTTCGAGTTTATAGTAAATCATCACACGAACAAAAACCTACATATACCGGCGAGCTTACACGTCAAATTTGTTTAACAGTAAACATGACTCACACGGTAACAACATTAATTTGCACAATAATGTCATAGAACAATTGTGTACGTACATGTCTATTTGTTAGTGAATTTGATTCCTTTGAACTTTTTAAGGGCTATACCTAAGCTTTAGTAATTCATTGCGGTCAAAATATTAAATTAAAAATTTACCATGTAAATGTCGTTGGTTATTACCGCGTTATCGTATACTTTCACATACAAAGTGCAAACGTTTCTTGATAATGATGGAAGTGATGAAGCAGATGAGGAATATTGGCAGTGAAAATATAAATCCTTGCATTTCATCTCACTTTGTTTACCGTTCGGCCATTATTGTTTCATCCATCATCTATGTCACGACGAGCGATTTAATTAAAACGATATTTGTTTGCTGGTTCTGTAGAATTGAATCCTGTGAACTCCAACCGGGAGACACATGGAGGGGGATGCAAGGCAAGATGAGCGTGACAACGCCGGTTAAGAAGATAAGAAAAAAGTCAGACAATAAGCCACAATCGCAAATGTACGTATTATGCGTTCTGAGATGTTCATTTATAAATGTTAGGAATAACTTCATTTTTATCACATTGTAACAACGTAATACATTATTTACAGTTAAATAAAGTAGGGTTGGGTATTTGTTGACAAATGTGGGTTATAATTTTGGGTTATAAATTTAGTGAATAATAATTTAATTACTTGTTTTACCCTTTCAAATCAAATACCTACATTATTACTTATTTGCTATATTAAAAAAAACTATTGATCTTTTATTTCTGTAAACAAAACATCTATCGACAATCGGAAAAAACCTGCTGATCTCGATTATGTTTCAGCTTAATATATACTTAATATCTTATGGGCCTGAAATACTATTTTGTTCTTTGTTTTTTATTCTAACAAACGGTATTCGTTGTATCCGTTGTATTTTTTATTCTGCGTGAATACGTTTCCTACATTTAATCGTATCTAACTCGACTATCGATGAATGTATTACTTGTTAAAATAAGGCCGTGACTTTAAATTGTACGTCGTGTTTTTTTTTAAATAATCTAATTTTATTTTGAACTGTTCTAACTAGTATGCTGCGAGCGATCAGTCCGCGACCCACCGGTTTTATGTTCCTAAAGTTCTATAGCGATAAAAAATACCGCCGCGTTTTTCGGATATCGAGTTACATTACATCCTGGCAGTATCGCACGTCTCGACAACCATCGCTTAGGATAGGTCAATGCTAAACCGTCCTATTGCAGGCTCATAATCCACGTGTTATTTTCAGAAACAATGATAAAACTTTAAAGTGTACATTTAATTATTTCGGAGGAAACAGATGAAAAAATATTTTATTTGTGGTATAAGGAAGTATGAATTTACTTACCTATATTAGGTATTGTTTGCCTTTATCGGTAAGACTCTAGAACGACTAAGTTTAATTTTAAAATTATTTCATAGTTAAAAGCTTGAACTATATTACATTTTCAGGTTTTTTTTACTGAAGCTGAGGCTAGATGTTAACTGATTATATGCTTTTTTTAATTGCCTTAAGATACAGATTTAATTAATAAAATGCTACTTTTGAAACCGATTCGTGAAACACGCAAATACACGCAAGTGCGTGTATTCAAATTAAATTACGTTTTTATTCTTGATTTTTTTATTGTAACATTACTTTTCATAGAAATTCTCCAATATATTTAGCGACCTTCAAAATATGTTTTTATTTTACTTCGAAACAAACTGTATCAAACTTGCCTATACCATTATTAAAGTGTGTAGACAGCTCGGTTTCCATTAACAATAAAATTGTAGAATTTAGGCGTTGAGCGCGTTAAAATGTAGGACCTTAAAGATTCCTTTTCAAGTCGTATAAATTGTGCTCGCATTTTCTGTATTAGGATACAGATCTTCATGAGGGAGGACTTTTTGGAATATACGATTAAGAACACTTAAACCCATGCTAATTTTACTGAACGTTGTTAAATATTTATTTTGTTGACCTGGGTAAAGTATTCAAATTTTTACTTTTTAGTAAAACCTATGAATAAATCGGTAATTTGCTCTGTTTTCTGAACTCTTTTCATGAGGCTTTCGGTTTTGGATATCGGTCACTTGAAACGGTCATTAGCCCTATCTAGACGAGGAGTTGACCACGTCTTCAGTTTTTTTAAGAAGGAGTAATACATTGTTCGTCTAGAATTTTGTACTGTCCTAAAATCTTTTGGCATTTTGTAAATATTCATATCTTTAAAACGATTTCATCTTATTTTAAAAAACGATTCTGACACGAGACGATGAGACGTTTCACAATTTTTAAATTCTTGTTTATCGTAATAAGCCGTCGTATTTACTTCAATTAGCAGGATGATGTTACTTATGAGCGATGTTCGTGAAAGTAATCATGTATGTCACGCGATGAATCAGCTCCGATCTTGATTCCCTTTTGGCTCTGTTGGATTCTCACACAATATTTCAGGCCTAAACAATGTGAATTCGATACTTGCATAATTGTAGAGGCACGACGCGACTAATTTGTTTTGTCGTCTTCAAATAGGTACATAACGGTTCGAATATCTCGTACTCACAACTGATTATTGCAATAGTACAAAAGATGATCTCAATCTTTGGCCACTTTCAATTGAATTGCATTTATTTTTTTAATGACATCATTATGTCGTTCGTTATAATGCCTGTAAGTATTTGTAAACAATTGGACGCACTCGCTTAGCCTGTAACAGACTAGTTGGTGCCCGCGACTTTATCTGCACAGTAGTAAATACCTGGAAGCTGTTCGGTTTCAGTAGTCTGCAACTATTTTATGGTTTTTACCGACACAGCACGCTAATAAATCATTTGTAGTATTCTTTTTAAATACTTCAAGCATAATTTTACAATTAACAGTTTAAAAAAATTATATTGCATCAGCTTATCACTGTCAAGTGTATATGTCTCTTGGAAAAGATGCAATGATCTTTTCTTTCATAAGTCCCTGTCATCGTGCACTTGTTATAATTGGTGCGACTTTTAGTTTCGTATCGAATGATAAATAAAGATTAGATAGTTCGAAAAAGTAACTAAGTAATAAACTACTCATTACACAGATATAAAACTTTAAACTACCGTGGATTCTACAAACATAATGTTCGTATTGTACCGAAATATCGGGAGCTCAAACAGCCCAATCGTGGTAAGAAACCCGTATCTTACCAACATCATTACGCTGAGCTGGCTGGTTGTAATTTTTTGTTGGACCTGTTATAGGGTAAAGACGTGTTGGTGTTATCTAGAGCGTGGTTAGTCTGTCAAGGTGTTTGTCATTCAATAGTGTGATTATCTATGCTGTTGATATATGTGTTATAGTTGGTGAATATCATTTATTATTTTAAAACCACTTTACGACTGTTAAGTTTGTTTATACTGAGTTTGCTACTACAAAACATATGATTTCATTAATTGAGTCGTGGCGTTGAGCGTACTCGCATCTAAACTATTAAATTATATTTCCAGTTTTCTATTTTATATTTGAATAGGGAGTGATTTGGTTTTATTTACTTTAAAATTATTTTTATTCAATAAGCTATTTTTAACGCCTACTTTTTAAATGTATCGGCATTTTGTTGCTTAGGCAGAAATATTTTATTATAGGACTAAACTAGTGAATTCTGATGTACAATGCGGCGAGACTTTACAATTTTCCCAGGAAAATTAAAAACGGTCGGCATTCTATCGTTTCAGCGGCATCGCATAGCAGTCGAGAGCGTGTCTTACGCATCGATTATCGGTGCGAAGTGCACGCGCTGTTGCATAATGTGCTGTTAACATTATGCATTCTTAGCTGAGAAATTACGCTTATTAAGTTTAAGAACGTTTTAGTTATTGCAGTCACATGCAATTTCTCTATTCTTCGGTAAATTATGTCATCACTAATTTATGCATTTCGCTGTCTCATTTTGCTTACATAATTTAAAAAAAAAAACTTTATCGTATTTAATGAAATATATTATACGACTATTGTTTCTCAAAGGTTAAGGGTTATTTATTCATCAAGGAGTAAATCTTAATTTCTAAGAAATCTAAAAATAAAAGACAAACGAGGAAGCGACTACTTACCTAATTAAGGTTGATAATTGAAGTTCTTTAGGTGTAAAGGGATAAATCTTATTTATTTATTCCATGTATCTCTTTCTTGGTTATCATAAAACCTGATACGTGACCGGGACTTGGCCATTTAACAATTACGTAATTTCTACGGTATCTTTTTCTCCGAAGATTATTCAAAGCTAATTTTAAGTATTAAGCTTGGTCCTGCTGCATTCTGTTTGTTTTCACGTCGGTAAAATTCAGAAAAATCATGAAATAGGCTTTCAATATTGTTATGTAACATTTATCTTTTGCGTTCGTATTGAATACTTTGGTATATATTTCTATTTTTTGAATATTATTAGCATTTTGTCAGAAATTATCAGCGATAAAAATTATATGTAGATTTCAGACGCGGTGAGTGATTAGTCATTGTGATGTGCTTAAGCAAGTTTGTGACAATATAAAAAAAATTGTCCTCTCCATTTTCCTTATCTAATCTACGGCAATGTTGCTTAACGTTTTGTAACCCTACGACGGTTTCTACACCGCTTCAATCCAATTTACTGTGCTACTGTTGTTGTTCACTAACACTTTTCATATCGCCTTGATATTGTTGCAATGACGATACAAATATTACTTTTTTCTTACAACACTTTCCTTCACTTCTTGAGTCCTCTGTGAAAGTACTAAGATAGGTATGTATATCAATAATATTATGCCGCTAAACATTTTCTAGTTACTTCAAAGTAACTGTTATCGTAATCTACTGATAATTCAGTCCTCGCTACTAGTGT
This sequence comes from Papilio phestus, assembly GCA_018231625.1. Classification (NCBI taxonomy): domain Eukaryota; kingdom Metazoa; phylum Arthropoda; class Insecta; order Lepidoptera; family Papilionidae; genus Papilio; species Papilio phestus. The sequence continues at coordinate 7,331 of DVQH01001246.1, read as the reverse complement.
TGAGACTATCTCGATCCGGGTTACAAATAAGATCCATAATGTATGTATTATATTTATAGCCGATCAGAAAATTGACAGCCGATGTTTTTTTCAGCAATAAGTGTCACAACGAAAAAAGGCGGCGGGAGTTGGAGAACGAGACCATAAACCAGCTCGAGGAGCTTCTGGGGACCTGCTTGGCGGAATTGAAGCAGCCTGACAAGAACGGCATCGTACGTGAGGCGACGCGCGAGATCCAGGCGATCTTGAGGCGCAGGCGCGACTGTCCCGGCGATTGCCCGGTGCGCCGCGCCGCGCTCCGCTCGCCCGTGCAGGCCGGCGAGGTCAGCTCCACACAGCCGCAGCCGGCACTAGGCCCACTCGCCCTGCCCGGCACCCCCGCCCCCACTGGCTTCTACTACAACGGTTTCAACAATCTCATCGAGGTATTCATACTTCACTAGTGTCACGATAAAAATACTAGTTGTTGGCTCTTTATGTTTACATATACATTTTCATTGTTTGTTTACAGGCTCTGAAACATTACACTAGCAGTCTGGGCTGGGTCTTATTAGAAATTAATACTAATGGGGAAATCAAATGCGTGTCAGAAAATATAAAAGATCTTATTCATGTCGACAGAACTGAACTGTACAAAAAGTCGATCTTTTCACTTCTCCACGAAAGCGATCATACGAAGTTGAAACCTTTACTAAGGAATTCACAGGCGTTGGTTTGGGATTCGGGAAATATCGATAAATTTCAAGCCACACAAGTTCGCCTTATCAAAAGTACAAATGCTAACGATGTTACTGGGTACGTACTGATGTCTAATTACCTCAAATGTAACAAGTTGTATTTACTACACATGCATACCTTTAGCAAAGAATAAGCTAGTTTTTTGTATACTACTAAACTTCATTATATTTTTATCGTAGATTAGAAAGTAAAGCTTAGTCTACCCGTAGCATATATAAGTTAGGACACCCAGTAATAGAATTATGTAACTTTATGTGCTTTGCCTTAACTAATAGTAAAATACGTTGGTATAGCGTCTAAAAGCTGATTCATTTCAACTATTAGTATTATAATGACTTGCATAAGTAGCGCGGATCAACACGGTTGAATCACCAAGGATATGTATGAATATGGAGGACTGAAAGTGCGAGGTTTATTTATGTAAAGTGGAAAGCACAGATGAATATTGTCAAGGAATCAATGTTGGAATGTGTGAATATGTGGAAAAGAAAGTATATATAAATGGAGGTAGTAATTGCAGCAGGCTGGTGGACGCTGTGATCCACGCTGCGCCGGTACGCGGCTCGTGCCCGGAGGAGGCCGGCTCCGTCATGTGCGTCATCCGGCGCTGCGAGGACGCGTCGGCCGCACTTCTCCCAGTCGACGGCGGCCCGCCCGCCATCACTAACAAACTACCGGAGAACATCATCTTCCGACTAGACTGCAAATATACTATTTTATGTAAGTTCCATCCTCTCCCCTCGTTATGTTATCTAAATTAACAGACAATGTTTAATACTTTGACATCTGTTATTTATTTTTCAGCTTGCGATTTAAGTGGAGTGGAAAATTTTATAAACTATCCCCTCTCTCTTGTGGGTGCTTGTTATTTGGAACTAGTCGATAGCAGTGATCGTATTCGCGTAGCCGCGCATTTACAAGAGGCCCTGTGCGGTCCCGGGCCGCCGGCAGTGAGTGCGCCCTTTCGGTTACGGGTTGCTGCGGATAAACCTTCCTTCAGAGTCAGTGCTCTATCGCGCCTATTTAAGGCTAAGCCGCCTTCGGTCGAAACCGACTTTATAATGTCCACGCACACTGTGCTCGGAGACGAAGAAGTCGACCTTTTAGACGTCGCCGGTTCCAGACCGCCCATCGGCGGTCCGCTGATGTCCGTTGCCAACGGTGAGTCGTCCGGCTGCGAGACGCGGTATCGCTCCTCTATGAGCCCCTCGGATGGTCAGTTTTCTATCAACGATTTCGATCTCGAATCTTGGACCCCGGGTTTTCAAATAGGAGAAATGTCGTGCGAAGATACAAAGGACAGAAAAGAGTTGGTCGGGGAAGGATCAAGCACACCGCCTGCGCTACGTGCACCGCCGCAGTCCAACGAGGGATCGCAGTCCTCCGTACTCGGGGAGGAGCATAATCGTTTGCGCAGCTTGCTCAGTAAAAAAACCGGCGTATCTGAGTCTGTAAACTCGAACAATCGCATTTTAAAAGATCTGCTCAACCAAGAAGACGAGGAAGCGACGAGCAGCGAGACGTCGGCGCCGCACACGCCGCACACCCCTCACACGCCACACACGCCGCACACGCCCCACACCCCGCTCACGCCGCATGCGTCGGGCACGGCGCTGTCCCCGCTGCACACCGCGCAGGCGCATGCGCGCCCCATGGCGCCGCACGGGCCGCTCACACCGCACACGCCGCACACGCCGCAGACACCACATGCGGCCCACGCCTCGCACTCCACACACGCCGCGCACGCGCCGCACGCACAGCATGCGCAGCACGTGCCGCACGCGCAGCATGTGCAGCATCAACCCTCGCCACACAACATTCAGCAACCTCATCATAACAACTCGGAAGTTTTGCTCAGGGTATGTTCATTTTATTTTATTATTTTATACTCCGAGTTGATCTACTGAAATTATTATACTTGTATGGTCACAATAAATTTTTAGTCTCTATTACTTTATCTTTATAGAATAAATGTTACGGTGGACAATTAAAAGATTTTCTAAATAATTGAATCTATTTTAGATATTAAAAGAAAAATCCGACGAAGATAATGAGGAAAATAGAAGAAACGCGTCAGATAGCACTCGTGGAACTTCACAACCGTGCGCATTGCTCTCTCAGTTACTTTCGCCCAGCAACGGGCCCTCCGGCAACGGCCGCGCCCAGGACACCAGTGATAACTACCTCGAAAGAATCGGAATGAAGCGAAAGTATGAGGAGAGTAAGACGCCCACTAACGTCAAGAGAGCTACGCCTGACAACCAACAGGTAATGCTCGTCTTACTGTTTTCATATATTGACAAATCAAAGCAGACTTTTTTGACACAATTAATTTATTGTGACGCAGGTGACATCGAGCGCGGTGCCGGTGGCGTCGTCAGCGGCGTCGTCGACTGCCGCGAGCCCCGCCACAAGCAGCAGCAACTCGCAGCGGCCGCTCCGACAGAAGAACCAGATCCTAGTGGCGTTGCTGGAGCAGGCCACGCCATTCCCCACCCCCAACCTGCGCGGCTACGAGCCCGTGCCGCGCCCGCGCCTGCCGCACATACCGCACCTGCCGCACCTGCCGCAGCACCAGCACCATCATTCCACATTAACTAATATGATAACTCCCCAGTAAGTAATGCATTTTCAATGTTATTAATATTAACAGTGTTATTGTATATCTGCAATTCAAAAGTGCTTATATCTATAGAATAACTTAATTCTTTGGTCCTCATGTGGGGTATTGTCTATTATAAAACTTTATTGAAAGTAAAATATTTAAAGTGTTTAATATTTTTATATTCTCAAACAATGATATTTTATGACAATTTATAAAACGTTTTTTGTAAGGTGTCGGTAGGACAGTTTTAGTATTATCATTGTAACGTTTACCTTCTAGTAGTCGAGCGAGTAACGTAAACGGCGGCAGCGTGGGCACGGTGACGACGAGCGTGGGCAACGTGGGCAGCGTGGGAGTGTCAGGCAACGTGGGCAGCGCGACGTGCACCACGGCCAGCATGAGCGTGCCCAGCCACCTGCAGATGGTGCTGCAGAGCTCGCGCGCCGGCTACCCGCACTCGCCCAGCGCCGCGCACTACGCCACCGCCGCGCCGCACCACGCCTACAACACTCAGCCCTCGTACGTTTCTTATCTTACCAATATACAAACAAATATCACATAAATTAACATGATAGAAAGAGACAAAATATTTAAGAAATCAAGATTGATTAAATCCATATACAATGAATGTAGGTTGACTGATAACTGGTGATAAAACATAAATGATTGTTTATGTTAAAAGATTTTCAGTATAAAAGGATTGCATCGATTTCCTTTACGCACCACCGTTAAACCGGCTTTTACTTTAGCAAATCTATCAAAATGTTTCAAGGAATATGGTTTTCTTAAAAAGATTTTACTTCATATTTAAGTCGGTCAAACATCACTGGATATGACCTCGCGAAACAGATCAACCTTACGATTACAAGTGTATTGTATAATAGGCAGAGACGACAAAAAGATTGTTTCTTTCATTTCAAATGTAGCAAGAAATAATACAAGCGAAACTTCTAATGATCGCTTAACAAAATTTTCCATTATATATTTACGATCTTGATATCTAGAAATTAATATAGAGCTATAGATTATTATTTCGAAATGGAAATCGGTAATAGGTTACGGGTGTTATCAATTGAAACAATTTTCAGAAATGACAACTCAAGAAGCCAAGCGAGCTCCGGGGGTGGGGCGGGGGGTGGCGGTGGCGGCGACGCGGAAGCGCCCAGCGACCTGATGCTGTCGTACATCTTGGACGAGGTGATAGAGAACATGCCGTACGCCGAGCGGCCCGCGCCCGACGTCAACGTCCTCTTGAACATGGAGAACAGACAGCTCAGATCAGAGTTCGCTGTAAGATATTTTCAATAAAAAAAAAAACCTGAATAAATATATATTGTAGATCAATGGTATATAATGAAATTTTGTTATCAGGGTGTGAAAGAAAAGAATGCGGTGATCAACGCAATAACCCAAAGTCTGATGCAGTACGAGGCGGTTTCCAAAATCTCCGTGTCTTCCAGCCCTGGAGCACCTCCGGTGTACTCGGTGCAAAGTCCGGTACGTTTCTTATATAGGAAATTAAATAAGTAAATTTTGTTTTAACTATGTTGTGGAATGAATAATAATATGTGTTGTGTCAGATGTCATGCAACATGGGCGGCGGCGGTGGCGGCAGCGGCGGCGGCAGCAGCAGCGGCAGCAGCGTCAACAGCGGCATGTACGGCATGGGGCGCGGCGAGGAGTCGCGCGCGCTGGTGGAGCAGCACCGCGTGCGGCTGCTGCACCAGCAGCGCTCGCAGCAGATGCTCGTCTCGCCGGAGGTAACATACACATGCAGAGTGCACAGACACCCAACTTTAGTCCCTTTTCCTTCCTGATCTTCTTATAAGAAAAAGATGGGAAGAGAACGAGGACTTGACGGTGGAAAAGACGCATAGGAAGGGGAAATATCCTCTTTTTGTGCATTTCCTGCAAAGTCAATTAAGGGTAGGCTATTGCGAATATCTATGGGCAGCGGTCACATCGCCAATTTTAGCGGATTCAGCTGGCCGCTTGCTCGTTTGCCAACTAATGATATAAAAAAAAAGAGATCACAGTGAGACAAGGCACTCGTCCTTGGTGTAGGTTAAAAGGAATTTAGCATTGACAGTAAATTTAAGTGGTATTCAGATAATTTAAAAATGTGTGTGACGTGCCCGTGTCGACGACAGGCGACGGAGCAGTCGCAGGCGGACCTGGGCTCCACCATCAACGCGCTCGTGTCCAACGCCACGCCGCCCAACGTCGCGCTCACTCGCACCGACTACCATCATGTATATCATCAAAGTATGTATGCTTTGTAAAAAACATCAAATACGATATTTTTATGTTTTAAAACTTAATAAAACTATTTTAATAGACCGATTATTACATCTTTGCCCTTTTGGCGGATGTTTTTAAACAGCCTTTAGATTTTTAGTATGTAGTGTATCGTTTAATTAAATTTTCTGTGAATTGTCACGCAACTAAAATTAGACGGACATAGTGTTAAAATTATTGATGAACTTCCTCTTTTCAGATCAAATGGGTTCAAATTACGGTACAAATAAAATCCCAACGTCCCAACAAAATCCAATGCTTAGCCGGCAGCTGGGTGTAAGTTTTTGCATTATAAACATTATTTTGAATAACATTTTGGTTTATATAATTCATATCATGCAATAACATGAAAATCAGTAATCAACGTATATTGGTAAATTTATTAAGTAGAAGACTTACTTAGTGGAAGATATTGTAGGATTGTTTTATTATATTTATTTCAAATAATAAAAGTCTTAAATGTGTTACACAGTGATATGTGCTAATACAGCGATATCAGCATATGCTAGCTTACATATAAAGCTATGAATAGCCACTGAGGTTCCTCGCTGAGTCTCACCTATCCATCTATCCTAGGCCGCAGTTAGGGCTGTCGCGCACTCGGCGCAGTAGGGGCGCAGCGCATTCGCGTGGCGGAACAGCTGCCGTAAGGGGGCAACCCTACCATTCTGAGAGTTGTGTTGTGTCATATGATATACAAAGCAGTTGTGTCGGTTGCAGAGCGCGGCTCCCGGCGCGGGCTCGGGGTCCGGCGGGTACGCGCACTCCGCGGCGGCGGCGGCGGGCAGGGGGCAAGCGCCCAACAGGCAGCTCAGGTAATGCGCTGCGGCCGCGCCCGTGCACATCGCCTCGCAACTCTGGAACACACAGATAAACAGATTATACATATATGTAACAAAGAGACTTCTTATGAGTGTGGAGTGGTACACCGGTAGAGAAAGACCTAAAAATGGATGGATTGCATGAGAAGTGACATGATCAAGAAGGGCGTGATGACCGAGATGATGAATGATAGAATTATCTGGAGGACAAAAACGCGGTGCGCCGACCGTACGAGAGTATGACGACCATGATGATAATGATAATGATGATGATGACGATGATACTACATAGTAAGTCATTCCTCGAGTGTATACACAGAGAATGAATGTATGAGAATAAGCATCCGAGACTCATTACTTCTAAGCATAGCATGTACACAGCGACGCTACACTAGGCCAGTACAGTTGATCAGTATCGTTTAATGATTGAACTGTCAATCAACTGGCACAGTGTGAACGCTAATTACCGCCAACGAATTCATACAATCTATTACTTACCGTCGCAACTGTCCAACTGTACTGGCCAAGTGTGAGCCGGGTTTTAATCGTAATCTCCGATCACAGTATCTCGACAGGACAAATATTTTTTTATCTAGACACTTCACGGCTCGAGGCACAGAGTAGCAAATGTCTAGAGAAATCGAATCCGGACATAGAGTAGTGATTTGAATGCACTGACGTGTTGCTTATTGGCAGTAGGGTGAGGGTGGCCAGGGTGGTGAGGGTGGCGAGGGTGGCGAGGGAGGAGGGAGGTGTACCTGCAGGTAGGCGGTGTAGATGTGCTTGGCAGCGCGCAGCAGCAGCTCGGCGAGCGCGATGGCGTGCAGGTAGTGCAGCGAGGCGTGCGGGCGCAGCGCGAGCGCCACGCG
>DVQH01001245.1:0-13860 GCA_018231625.1 Papilio phestus | reverse complement strand
ATAGTTAGGTAGGTCTATATAGTTAGGTAGGTCTATATAGTTAGGTAGGTCTATAGTATGTAGTACGTCTATATTAGTAATTTTTTTTTAAATCGATATCGGACAAGAGAGTTCAAGCGACGGCGATATTCCGGCTTATAAAGGTTTCTCTAATCGGAGTTACTCACGTATAGAGGTCTGCAATCAGATAACTCGCTTTTAAAGGTTAAATCCGACTGTATTTACTTCTGTTCTCTTTATAACGATTAAACAGTCGCTAGATTATTCCACCTGGGGTCAAAGTACAAAATAACCTTTGTAATTAGAATAGCGTTATCGTTAATTTATAAAACCTATTGATGCAAATTCGTACATGGTACATAATCAAAGATTTTTAAAATAAAAATATTTTTATGCGCTTCTCCACACTAAATGTGTCACATTTTACTTTTATAAGTTTGAATAACTTAATTAAAAAGTGGTACAATGTTTTCGTTTGACAAAAACAACATGTTAAATAGTTATTACAGGATTAAACATTAAGAAAGAATCTTATACCTAATTTTACTGTAAAAATCCGGACGGAGCAAATCGTAGTTCGAAAACCAGCACAACATTAGTTAATGTCATTAACTCATGTTCTATACCGTCACCTTCACCTTGTATCTGTGCGACAGAGATAGCGATACATACAATTTAAATGATTTCGCACTGTGAGAATAACTCCTGTTATCTTAACACATTCAATTGTAATCTTTTATAAGTAATAGTTGTGTTTTTTCATTATTTTATAGTTATTTCTTAAAACCCTTTAAACTTTTCTCTTATTCAGATTTCTAAATATAAATTCAATAATGAGTTCTAAAGTGTACGCAGTTGGTGTTGGTATGACGGAGTTTGTGAAACCAAACTCATCTAGAGATTATCCGGAATTCGGTAAAGAGGCTGTACAGAGGGCGTTAGCGGACGTTGGGGTCACCTATAACGTGATCGAGCAGGCTGTCTGTGGGTACGTGTATGGGGACTCTACGTGCGGGCAGCGAGTGCTGTACCAGGTTGGCATGACTGGCATACCGGTGCACAACATTAACAACCACGGAGCCACCGGCGGCACCGCGCTACACTTCGCCCACCGCTTGGTGCAAGCCGGCGCACAAGTCGTACTCGCTCTAGGCTTCGAGAAAATGACCCCCGGCGCATTACCCGCCACCGCCTACCCCGACAGAACGTACCCCGCCGACATACTCATAAAGAAAATGCTCCAAATAGTTAAATTAGAAAAAGCACCAATGGCAGCACAATGTTTTGGAAACGCCGCGAAAGAACATATGGAAAAATACGGTACTACGGAGACACAGTTCGCTAAAATCGCTGTCAAAAATCATGAAAACGGCTCCGCGAATCCTTACGCGCTCAACAAAAACGTGTACACACTGCAAGAGATATTAGATTCTAAGAGGATATTTGGTCCTTTGACTAAATTGCAGTGCTGTGCGAACTGCGACGGGGCTGCGGCTGTCGTCCTAATGTCGGAGCAGGCGGTGATTCAATACAATTTAGTTTCGAAAGCAGTTGAGATCGCCGGCATCGAGATGGCAACTGACACGGTCGCCGTGTTCACGGACACGACCCGACTGAGAGTCGCGGGCTACGATATGACGGCACTGGCCGCAGACAAGGTGTACAAAAACACTGGGGTCTCTCCAAGCGAGGTAGATGTTGTGGAATTGCATGATTGCTTCTCGAGCAACGAACTGATAACGTATGAAGCTCTGCGGCTGTGCGGGGAGGGGAAAGGTGGAGAGTTTGTGGACGCAGGGCTTAATACGTACGGGGGGCAGGTGGTGGTGAACCCGAGTGGTGGACTGATCGCGAAGGGCAACCCTATCGGCGCGACCGGGCTAGGGCAGTGCGCCGAGCTCGTGTGGCAACTGCGAGGGGAAGCAGGGGCAAGACAGGTGGGTATTTGGAGTGGAGTGGAGTGGTCTTACATTTTTACACAAGACGAGGGACAAACACAAAATATTTAACAAGACAAGTTAAACCGCGATTGGCTTGCAATTTCACGATGATATAGGTATTTATGAATAAAAAAAATGTCAGTTATCTACGAATACATTTCATTTATCAGTGATAATGTGGTAATTGTTAAAAGTAAACACAATGCTGACGAATGCACGGTTGTACAACCTTGACTTTTGCTCTATTACGTAAATACTTATTGTATTGTTTGATAGTTAATTTTTAGAACTTTTTGCCATCGATTAGCTTTCATTCTATCCTTAGTTCCTTGTTATGTTTTCACTGTAGAAAATGTTATGTTATACAATAATAGATATAATACGGACGGAATTTCACAGTATACAAGCAATTTGCTCCGAATCTAGCATTGTATACCAATTATTGTGAATAACTGTGTCACTATTTCAGGTTCCAAACGCGCGTATTGGACTACAACACAACCTTGGCCTGGGCGGCGCCGTCGTAGTCGCCATCTATCGCAAAACATTTGACAAGAACCAAGGCGACTCTTCTAATCCTCAAACAGGCAAAATTGCTGCGGAAGATAGAAAAATTCGCGCCAAAATTTAAATTTGATTACAACGCCATCTTTTGTCTAGCCCTGACAAACAACAAACATATTTAATCACAATATAAGTTATTTTATAGCGACATCTATTAGCAATATTCTGTAATTTTGCTAGTGAAAAAAAATAGCAATGATTTTTAAAGTGTATACAAAAAATGTTGCTGTAAAACATACATCAACTTTTTAATAATTTGTTCTGGTTAACATATGGCAAGAATAATGAAGAAAAAACATGTTTTTAGCACTTTACATAGTCAGCAAACAAATTCATGTACTTAAATGTATGAGACATTTTCAATTTCGAATAAATTAAAATAGCTTTTTACACTTTCTTTTCGGTGTAACCTATAACTTTAAAATTATTTATACAAGTTTTAAATATAGGTACATTGGTTTTTTTAATTATTGTTCTTGCCAATGTTTTAACTATGGTTATTGTAACAGAAACAATGTTATTTATCTCAGCTCAGGGAAGGAAACTGTAAACTTGGACATTCCGTGATCATTCTGTGTGGATTTACACAATATCCTGTTTACGTATCGTGAGTGGGGTTTGTGTAATTACTTTATAGCTTTTATATATTATACATATAGTTATTGTCGTTTAAAACATTGTGAAATAATTCTAGGTTAGTTGTCTACAGTATTTAGTAGGGTTGTAATGGAGGCCATTTTAAATAATTAAGTTTAGATATGGTTTATCTACATAATAAATGTAATTCCAAAAATTTGGAAACATCCCCATTCTCCAATATCTTTCGTTTTTGTTGTCTTTCGGTAAAATATCCACCTTGCCAGCAAGTGTTTCATATTCTGTTAATTTTACGTAATATTACATGCATTATGTCAATAAATAACGATTGGTATGGCGTTGATAATATAACCAATGCGTTAGATAATGTCTACCAATGGTTCTGTATAAATAACTTATTTTTTTAAAAACTTAAAGGAATTCAATAATACTTAATTTTATGTTTTGGGTGGTTAGTATCTTTAATTTGGTTGTCTTGTGAACTGTATATTCACACAAAGGCAAGGAATGGTTTTCAGAAGCAATTATTTTTAACAGAATTCTAATTTTTTACTTATCTCACCTTGATTCCTTGCGGAGGTGACGGTATATCTGCCTTATCAAAATAGTTCGCAAACTTTGTAGCTACGACGACATACGCCCGAGTAGTCGTACTATTGTTTTATATTTTTTAAATTCCGAAATTAAAAAATGGGTAGGAAAGTTTTCGTGGTAGGTGTGGGCATGACCCCGTTCGTGAAGCCGAGCTCCGGTCGCGACTACCCGGAGATGGGCAAGGAGGCGGTAGAAGATGCCCTGCGTGATGCCCGCCTGCCCTATGACGCCGTGCAGCAGGCGGTCTGCGGCTACGTGTTTGGGGACTCTACGTGCGGCCAGAGAGTGCTCTACCAAGTCGGCATGACCGGTATCCCCATCTACAACGTCAACAACAACTGCTCTACCGGTTCAACCGCACTCTTCCTAGCGAAACAACTCGTCGAAGGCGGCATTTGTGACATCGCCCTCGCGGTCGGCTTCGAGAAGATGGCACCCGGTCCGCTTGGCTCCGGAAACTTCAAGGATCGCGCCAGCCCTCTGGACAAGCATCTCGCCAAGATGGGCGAGATGGCGGAGATCCAGAACCTGCCTCACACGCCGCAGTACTTCGGCAACGCGGGCCTCGAGCACATGCGAAAATATGGCACCACCGAGATGCACCTCGCCAAGATCGCCGCCAAGAACCACCGGCATGGTATGCGCAACCCGCGCGCTCAGAGCAAGCGCGAGTACACCGTTGAGGAGATCCTCAGCTCGCGGAGGATCTACGGACCGCTGACGAAGCTCGAGTGCTGCCCGACGAGCGACGGGGCCGGTGCGGCGGTGCTGATGTCCGAGGAGGCCGTCATAGCACACGGGCTGCAGGACCGCGCCGTCGAGATCATTGGCATGGAGATGGTCACCGACACGCCGGCCGTCTTCAAGGAGAAGAGTTGTATGAAGGTGGTGGGTACGGATATGACCGCATTGGCTGCTAGCCGGCTCTACAAGAAGACCGGCGTGTCTCCCAAGGAGGTCGATGTGGTGGAACTGCATGACTGCTTCGCCTCCAATGAGATGATAACGTACGAGGGTCTGCAGCTGTGCGGCGTGGGGGAGGCGGGCAAGTTCATCGACGCTGGAGACAACACGTACGGCGGGCAGGTGGTTGTTAACCCGAGCGGTGGGCTGATCGCGAAGGGTCATCCGCTGGGTGCGACCGGACTGGCACAATGCTCAGAGCTCGTATGGCAGCTGCGAGGAGAAGCAGGGGTCAGACAGGTGGGTACTTAATAATCTTCGTTCAGGTATATGAGAATGCGGATAACGTATGTATTTACGATAGTTTTGTGACTAGGAATAGGAAGAGGATAAGGTTTACCAATTAATTCATATCTTCATGATTACTCGGTTTTAATAATTAATGTAAGGACAACTGTTGCCACAAAAGCAACCTCCCATAGACAATCTATAAGATATAAGGATAAAATATAATCCTATCATTATCTTCCAACAGTGTATCTTATCAATATATGTACGTGATATTCTATCTGATGACATTTGTCGTTTGTCATGCTTACCTTCTTTTGTTACATTAAACTCGGGTTAAAGGTTGTTAATACAACTTTTCGCCCCACTCATGTTAATTATCACAATATTGTTACGTAAAAATCGTGACATGAATTGAACTAAACATTGTACAAACACAACAATGTTGGTTTCTGAAAATATTTAGTCGGTAATAATAGAGTAAAAAACAGGTTTTTTTACCATTGCAAACAATTGTCATGGTTTGTGAATAATTTTTGAACATAACCTAAATACTATTCAAATTTAAACCTAGTTTCTCGCAACCTCCCCTTCATGACATGTTAAAACGTTAGATTAAAACTGACGCCCAGGGCGTTGGTAGCTCAAACCGACATTGATTTTAGGCTAATATTGTCTATTTTGTTTCTTTTTATGTTAAGTTCCTTTCATATCTGTGTGGCAGGTGCCGGGCGCGCGTATCGCCTTGCAGCACAACCTAGGCGTTGGGGGCGCTGTCGTCATCACCATGTACAAGAAGGGATTCCAAAACATAACCTCAAATAAAGTATCTGCTACAGAGAACGTTCGAGAAGAAGTACAATCTAAATTATAATTAAATGTTGTTTCAAATTGGTGTTATTTATTTGGGAAATAAAATAAATTTTCATAACAGAGTTTTTTTTTTCTTACGTGTAAGTTTATAACATTTCTAAAGGAATTTTATTATAATTTGGTAACAATAGTACAATATACTGTTTTAAAAAATGCTCTTTTATTTGTTTCTATACAAAAATAAATTTTCTCTTCGTTATTTTATTTGTTTATTATGTTTTATATTATATTCTGTGTATATCTTAGTTTATATACAATAGGCTTATCTAATGCGGGCAATACTTGACATCGACTGAACTCTGTACATATGGTTATACGTTCATTGACTTTTCACTTCACTCGTAAAACAGTTAAATAGAACCATTTTGTAAAAACACCGAAACTTTAAAGTCCACAAGATCACAATGTGTTTAAAAACAGTTTTATTAAGAATTTTGTGAGGTACGTGATAATTTAATTAGTCCTCGAAAATTCAAGTCAAAGCGTTAGAAAACCTTTTTTTAATTCAACCTACTGAACCAACATCCTACCTACACTACTCGTATATTATAACCTGGGTACAATTTTATTTAAATAAGGAATTATGTTGTTTTTGTATGAAAATGTATGATAAAATACATAGATAAAATAAGGGGGGTCTTTGTTATAGGTGTGAAGATTTTTCCGAGTAATTTCAAACAATGGTAGTAATAAATTTATAAATATGAAATGTTTACGGTTTACGGAGAAGTTCACACGTCAATAAACAGGATTTTAATACCATCCTATATTACTTTTAGTTAAATATATACACTCTAGAATATGAGTAAGTAAGGAATAAGGTAAACAATATTAGTAATATTACCTAGGTTTCTGTAAAACTACGTACCTAGTAACTAGAAGGTTCCTATTCTTCGTTCCGATTATAAACCTAACGGTCGAACTCTGAATCTTCAAACATTTCACTTCATAAACACGATTTTTAATCTGCCAGATGTTATTTTAATGTAATTTAGAATTTAAACAGCGGTTGCCTACCTTAATCGACGAATGAAGAGACGCACAAAAAAAGGATATTTTCCCTTCCTATGCGTCTCCTCCAGCGTCAAATCCACGTTCTATTCCCATCTTTCTCTTATAAGAAAAAGGGAGGGAATGGAAAGGAATTAAAGTTGGGCCTCCGGCACCACACTTATCCGACGAAACGCGGAATTGCCCCCACTTGACGCCTGTCTTCTGTGTGGTCGTATTTCACCGTTGTTGATATAGCAGTATGATAATTTTATTTTAACTCGGTAATAAATTCAATTTGACCTTTCAACGTCGTTGGTGGTTAATTAAATTAAAAGATTAATTTGATCAAATAAACCATCAGCTATCTAATCAGTTCTTTTTGGTATCAATGATTGTTTGAAAAAAAACAACTTTATCCTGCTTGATGTGATCAAAGTACTCTGAACACTTAGCATTATTTAGTACATGTGTTTTGTCTGCGGTAGTGGGAGCATCGGAAAATCTTCGCGTGATTTTTCATTATAAATAATCGTAACTGTGTCATTTTGATTCAAAGCATTATCGGTTTCAGTGCTAGTGCCCAGCTAGAGATATTTTTACAGCACAACAGTTGTGCGATTGTCGATTTCGCAGCCCATTCAACTGTTTAGTTGCACAACTAAAAATCAAGTAGTGTTCACCTTCATATCCATAGGAATCAAAGCGAGACTAAACAGTTGTGCGATAGTTTAATCAAAGGTGTGCGCTCTAAGCGTGGTTTCGTTCAGGAGCTGTTGCATGTTTTAATGTTTAAATTTTTGTCCGTGAGTTATTTGATAGATTCAATAATGGGTATTTATACTGATAGAGCCTTATGTAAATATTAGTATATCTAAAGAATATAATTATAGATAATTTGACAAAATGTCATTATCATGAGATATGTGATATGTAAGTTTCAATAATAATTGATTACTGAAACGCACGTATCACAATCAATATCAGCTATAAAAAAAATAGTTTTTGCAGACAATTTTAATATTAAAAACATTATACTGTCTAATGGTTTTTAGGTTAGAACTGATAGAAGTCTTAAATAAATTGACATAAAAAAGTAAATATAAATATATTGTAGTTAATGTTTTTTACTTATGTCTTTTCTTTGTTAATATTTAACCTTCACGATGTCTGTAGTTTCAAAATGGATTTTATTTTAATTTTGTAAGTGTGGAATTAATTCTTGGTGTCTGGGGAAAATCTTTGTAAGTTGCCATGCTTTTTGGCGGGAACAAAGGGTGGGGTTTGGTCCACGAAAACTTGGTTTTGGTTTTCAACCTTGAGTGTAATAAAAGAGGGTTCCGGGATCTCCTTTGAATGCACTATAACAAGTGGAAAATAACCTAGCTGTTGTATATCCTACTTTTACTTTACACTAAAAAGTATCGTTACAGTGTTTAGTTTAGTCCCACACCCAATTTTAGTCCCTCTTCCTTCCCAACCGTTTTCAAGATAAGGATGGGAAGGGAACGTGGATCTTACGGTGGAGGAAGACGCATAGGAAAGGGAAATATGCTCTTCAAAGGAGTCTCCTCTTCTCCTCTCCACTATGGCGAATGTCTATGGGTTGCGGTCGCTTCGCCATTTTGGCGGTAAGTGGCCACTTGCTGTTTGCCACCTTAAGTTATATAAAAAAGTTAATGAGATCATTTAAGTGATTATGTGTCTTACACTCCTTTTAAGTATATGTATAATTATTTAGTTAAAGAAATCGCGTACTGAAAAACAACGCAAGAAAAACATCCTATCATTTGGATAAAAATAAGCGCGTTTACGCAGTTTTAGTAATCACATAACACTGGTTTTATCTATGTTTTCGATACTGGCCACCGATTTTTACTTTTACAAAGGTAAATGAATTATGTAATAAAAGTAAATGTTGGTGAAGGTCGTCAACTTAAGTTTTCGTAACGGAATAATAAACGAATGCATACTAAAGCAGTGACAATTGTATTGTTCACTGTTTTGACTGAGTATTTAAAAGTTCCTTTATACACCATTACAAATAGTGTGCAGCTCAAGAATATCTGCGCGTCGCGCTGTCCTCCCGCATCGCGTTACGCCAGAATGCACCTAACTGTGCTCACCATTATAATAGTCGACTAATGCAAAAGTTTGGATGGATTAATGGATCTTTGAGTTCGTGCCTGCCTGCCTGCCTGCATAGATGTAGAGGATAGTCTACAACAAATATGCTACTTTGTTTTGTTTATTTAGGTTCCACGCAGACGGACTCACAGACGAAAGTTAGTATACAATAAGAGACATAATTAAAATACGTATAAAAGTATTTATTAACAATAAACAATTACATATAAACCCTCTGGAATGATTAAACAATTAAAATTAATATAAATCGTTCCACGACTCAATTATTTTACATAAAATATATCCGTGCGATGAGAATGTATAAAAAAAATACATAATGGTCAACATTTGATGAAGTCCCACAACCCGAACCACCTGCCATCATCCGGTTACAACCAGTTCAAAGCTTGGAGCGTATCGACTCGATCCGTCCGGCGGCAGAACGCTGCAAATCTGTTAATTTCATCGCCAGCCCCATATTACCCTGGATCTTTATCTTACCCTGGAAAAACGCCTTCTGAGGGTTCAGTTTACCAGAAATCAGTTCTACCACATCATCATCACTAATAGTAAAGGTTACATCGGGTTTCTCTTTACCATTGTACGTGATCTTGCCTTTCCCATCCTTAGCATTTACAACCCAATAACCTTCCGCACCATTAGGGCCATTCCGCACTTTAAAACCATAGATTCCTCTGACTTTTTCGATCAGATTCTCCTCATCTGACTGCATTGCTTCTTCAAGTATTTTCATATACTTGAAGACTTTGAAATCTTCAGGGTTGTCAGTGATAGCGGCCACCGGGTTGGGGCCCGCATTCTCGAAGCCCTTTCTATACATGGCGATGACGACAGCGCCGCCCAGACCGAGGTTGTGCTGCAAAGCGATACGTGCTCGCGGCACCTGTACAACAAACACACTGAATTCAATGGCAACACAAAAACAGCTAAACATTAACACGGTATAGTCGTTTCACATATTGCTATTGCTCAATAGCTTAATCTTGGTTTAATAAAATGTTGCCCAATGTTATCTTTAAATCAATGTAGGTCAAATGAGATTCTTTTTAAAAAGAATAGCTTCTGCACTAACTTCAATCATGAGGATTAAAAACTGAATAGCCTTATGCATATATCTATGCTAAATTTCATCAAGATCTATTGAGCCGTTCTGGGGATATCATCTTAAATCTATTGTCTAAACTCTCGCATTCATAATTATATATAAATGCGAAAGTTTCGATGGATGGATGTTTGTTAGAGTCTGTAGCCTAAACGGGTGAACGGATCTCGATGAAATTTGGCATAGATTTAGATGACAATCTGGAAGAACACATAGGCTACTTACTTTTTTTTTACCACGCGGACGGAGTCGCGGGCGAAAGCTAATATTAAATGAAATATGGGACAAACAAGCAGAACATGAAGTGATCAACACTCAATAAATCTTCTTATGGAGGGGAATAGCTATAACATTTATAGGAAAGACCTCAATCCATGTATTAACACTACAGAGCAACAGTCTGTAGTTTGTTTTCCAATAAGGTTTGAACAAAACAATTCACAATGGAATTTGAACAGTACAATAACAAGTTATTAAAATTTTTTACTTGGCATGACCCATTATCATTGACTATGTAAAATGCATAAAACTGTAAAAAAAATACAAGCACACTTAATGAGATGCTTCTTAAGCATAAAGGAATTCAAGGTTATTTGAAAGAGTTTATGAACAATTGGTTTGAAAAAAAAAGTAATAAAGAAAAACATTCCCCAAAAAAAAAAAAGATTGCTCAATATTTGTTACAAATTTAAACCCATTCTAGACCTTTTAAAATGTCAATTAGTAAACATTAGGAGCTGTCACAAATCATTGACTAAACGATCACACAACTGTTGATTGTTTCCCAGCAGATTTAACAGTTTAATTGCACAACTAAAAACAGAGTAGTGGATGTCCACATAAGATCATAGGAATCAAAATGACACTAAACAACTGTGCAACAGTTTTGTTACAGGTGTGCGCAAACTGTAACAAAATAGGTATTATATTTACCAAAAAAAATCTTCAAAAACACAAAAAAACATACAAGCAGACAACCACAAAAAAAAATCATCAATACTACTAGTAGAACACACTCAAAGCACACATTGAACCACCATTATGAGGTACTTCAATGTATTTGATAAATCCATAGCCAATTTGCATACAGGCTGTCAACAATTGTATCACAAACCTGTCTGGCATCGGCCTCTCCTCGCAGCTGCCACACCAGTTCAGCACACTGCGCCAACCCTGTGGCTCCTAGGGGATGGCCCTTAGCTATCAATCCCCCGCTAGGATTCACCACTACCCTCCCCCCATAAGTATTATCTCCTGAATCAATAAACTTTCCAGCCTCCCCCTCACCACACAATTGCAGCCCTTCATATGTAATCATTTCATTAGCTGCAAAGCAATCGTGGAGCTCAACTACATCTACTTGCTTTGGTGATATTCCAGTCTTTTCATACAACCGCTTTGCAGCAAATGCAGTCATATCATAGCCAGCTACTTTCATTAGACTATTTTCAGTGAAAACTGCAGCTGTGTCTGTTGCCATCTCCATACCAACAATCTCTACTGCCTTCTTTTGCAGACCATACTTTATAACAGCCTCTTCAGACATAAGGACCGCTGCTCCGGCACCATCACTGGTTGGACAACACTCCAGTTTAGTTAAAGGACCATAGATCTTTCTAGAATTTAGGACCTCTTCTACGGTGTACTCCCTGCCATTCTGTGCACGTGGATTTTTAGCTCCGTGTCGATGATTTTTGGCGGCTATCTTTGCCAAGTGAACCTCAGTAGTACCATACTTCTTCATATGCTCCATGGCTGCATTACCGAAATACTGTGCAGTCATAGGTGCAGCCGCAAGCTCTATCATGTCTGCCATTTTTAATGTATGTCTATCTAATGGATTTGTTCTGTCTGTGAAACCACTGCCGCCCAGAGCGCCTGGCGCCATCTTTTCGAAACCTACTGCTAACACAATATCAGCTATGCCACCTTCTATAAACTGCTTAGCGATAAATAAGGCGTTAGAGCCGGTAGAGCAGTTGTTGTTGACGTTGTAAATGGGAATACCGGTCATGCCGACTTGGTAGAGCACTCGCTGCCCGCATGTGGAGTCCCCGAACACGTAGCCGCAGACCGCCTGCTGTATCATCTCGTACGAGATGCGAGCGTCGGCCAGTGCCGCCTCCACAGCCTCCTTACCCATCTCTGGGTAGTCATTACTGGAGCTCGGTTTGACAAACTTTGTCATTCCGACACCAACTACGTACACTTTCCTACCCATTGTGTGATTTTTCTTATAATTACCTCTTGCGCGATAGTCAGTCGGCGATAACTACTGCGAAGTCACTGGAAAATCTGGCTTCGATAGTTTGAACTTTGATCCTCAATCGCTTTATAATTATCTTAATTACAAGACAATGTTTAAAACCGAGTTAAAAATATAAATGTTCCGGAATCCAATAGGGCTACGATCGAACTAACTAACAACGGGACTATAAAACTGAATAATACGTAACACTATAAGGATGCAAAACCACAAAACACAAAAGACGATAATGGATGATAAACTTGTTTTTGAAGGATGGATGGAATTTGAAGTTTGACCTCTACGAAATGTTGCTAGAAAGAAGAAACAAAATTCACTGACCTTCTTTCACGGATAGGCTACAAGCGGCAGTATTCTGTGCCAAAATTAAATTTAATACTGTAACACCTAACATCTATCTTACTATTTCTAAATCTTTGCTATAGATTTTTCTAGAGTATACACGCCAGATACATATAACACGGTTATGTTTCTATTTAATTCCTTAGTTTAGATTTTCAAATGTAAGTTGTTCATCGCCCATGAATTCAGGAGAATGTTCACAATTTCACATATAGCAGCACCAGTACTGTTTAAACGTCAAACTTAAAACGTTCAATAATTAGATACAAATATTACTTTACTTGCTTTAAAAAATAAATTGGTAACTATATTAAAAAGAAAAAATTACAAAAACACAATGACACTCTTTTACAAGTCCTATGAATATCCGTTTAAATTTTTACAATTTAATTAAATCTCACATTTTCTACCAAGGCCTGGTCATCTATAACGACATTAAATGTAAAATATTCTATTCGATTTACAAAATCCATTACATGTCATACAATCAATGAGATTACAAAATGTTAGATGAAAATTTATAATGTTCTATTAATTTAATTTTCACAAGAAATTTATTCGGCGCTAAAAAAATTATTTGTGTGTAATAAAGGAAATGGCATTGGATAAACAAAAGATATTAAGTGAATTAGGAAGCGTAATGAATCAATTACAAAGTGCAGATTGGTAAGTGTAATTTACTATTCTTCAATTCTATCCAAGTTTTTGTATTACACAGCCCGATTATTTTTGTTCTTGCAGTGGTTGTATGGGAAAGTTATTCAATAACAGGAGTACACATCCAAACATGGGTAGCCCTACACCAGGGGCTGGAGATTATCGACACGGCGGTTGCTGCCGCTGCCCCGGGTACAACAGATTCGGTTCCTGCGGGGGGGACCCTAACGCAGCCAATGGAATGCAGAATATGAACCACTGTATGGGTCGATGTAATCCAGCAAAACTTTACTCAGACACTTATCAATATTTAAACTCGAATCTCATGCAACCGGTCGTACAAGAGGTATATAATGATTTGAAATCTATAACACCGGCTAACACTATCATGAACAGTACACCCGGAAATGCTTTAATGCCATCACAAGGGCAGACTAATATGTATAATCAAGGTGGTGTTGGAGATCAGAGCAGAGGTATGGGAGGCCACATGGGCGGAATGGGAGGTGGACATATGACAGGGGGTGGTCATATGACAGGAGGTGGTCATATGACAGGAGGTGGTCATATGACAGGAGGTGGTCATATGACAGGAG
>DVQH01001244.1:0-13866 GCA_018231625.1 Papilio phestus | reverse complement strand
AAAATCGGTCCACTAGCGGCGGAGTTATGCCGTAACACACATAAAAAAAAAAACACACAGACGAATTGAGTACCTCCTTCTTTTGGGAAGTCGGTCAAAAAAGGTGACAAACGAGCACGCGGCCACCTAAATCAGTCAAATTGGCGAAGCGACCGCTGCCCATAGACACCCGCAATTGCATATGCTGCAAGCAAGTTTTCGCAGGAAAGAGAACAGTCAACTAAATTGATGTTGTTGTTGACATGAAAACTTTTTTTACGGAAAAAAGGATAAAACATATACCTACATCAACAGTTGTAGACGTGACGTGAAAAAAAAAAGAAAAAAATATCATAAAGTCGTGGAGTGAAGTAAAATAAATAAACTGTATTAAAACTCTGCTATCAATATTTAATTATATTAGGTTAGGGACACGCACAACCAAAATGGATGGAATCGTAGGAAAGCTACAAATCGGTCTTCTAGATGAAAAAAAATGGGACACCTGGAAATACAAAACCCTGTGCTTATTACGCACTGAACCGTCCGCCCTACAAATAGTACAAGGTTCGTACCAGGAACCCACACGTCCACCTACCGGATGCGGCAATGCTCAATTAACGGCTTATCAAGAAGAAAAAAATAAGTACGATAAAGCAGATGCAAATGCTAACCTGATTATTAACACCAATATGGAAGAGGAGACTCTTAGAAAAGTTATGCGGTACAATAAAGCACGAGATGTACAGTTAAAAATCTGCAGGTTGTTTGACGGAACAAACGAGGAGACAACGTACAATCTGTGTATAAGCTTCTTCAGCTTTAAGAAGGATCAAGCAGCCGACATAGCCAACCACATGTCAAAATTAAAGAACATCTTGGCTGAATTAAATCAAGAACTCAAGAAGAACAGTAACCAAGAGAGACCTGAACTGCTACTTATTTGTAAAATACTGGACACGCTTGACGGTCCAGACTTCAGCTTCAGAAGTAGTTGGCTCCTCACGCCCAATCCAATCCAACCGTACTGTAGAAAATCTAACCAGTCAACTCTGCGCATTTGAAAGGGCACTGCAAGGCAACAACGCAACAACGCAACCTCGCATCAAACGGAAGCTCTAGTTACAAATACAAAAAAGGACAAGAAGCTTAAATGCAATTACTGCCTAGGTATTGGCCACAGAGTAGGCAGCTAGCAAAAATGGATCGGTGGCGGTAGACCTCCTAAGAGCCAGAATCCGATCCAGACAGCACCACCTTCTACTTCAAAGACCGCTAACTTAGTACTCACTTCTTTAGAGCATAGCGAAATCTTCACAGTTTCACGGGACAATGAGAATTGGTACATGGTACATAGCTGATATTTTACAAACCTACGAACATTTCTCGGAGAACTACACTGTTACAACAGCCACTGTTAAGTCCGTACCAAAGGCAAAGGTCAAGTACGAGCTCTACTGGACCTTTGATATGTTAACGGAAAACAAATCGATATCAGTCTGCAAGACGTCTGGTACGGTTCGACCATAAGAAAGAACCTCTTCTCCGTACTCGCACTTCACGACCGAGTCCCGAATAGCACCTTTTCATCCAGAACAACTGAATGCAACGTTATTGTCAACGGGAAAGTATGCTTAATAGGGAAAAGACAGAAACAAGGTGGCTTATATCGACTGGAAGTAAAACCCGTACTGCCAGAATCACCACCCGAAGTCTTTGCAACTATTTCTTCTCGAATTACATTTCCTGCATTATGATCTTTCCTTTTACCATCATCTTCTCGAACTTCATAAACTCCGTTACTACTTTTTTTTCCAATGTCTCTTCCACGAACTTCTTATTTTCCATACATTCTCATTCTTAAAATTGGTTTTTGTTGTATCTTTGATTGCTTTGAACATTTTTAATCAACAGTCGGGTTGCTACGCCTACATTCTTGTTTTAATTCTTGGAAAAATTACTAAATTGTGATCTTTTAAATATTCTGGGCCCCATAACCTGTTGGACGGTTACCCTCTTCCGTCTCGGGCTCTGGAGGTGTAGGGCTATTGAAACACACTCTTCACATATTTAATAGATATGTTATCAGCATAAAACAATCACATTTTATATTCTATACAATCTCATATTTTATATATGTTACGCGGCACGTGTCGAGATAAAAGCCATTCATAAACATCAAACATCAATTCCCAATAAAAAAAAACGTTCAAATATTCAAAACCATCCAACTTATCTAAAGTGTTGCCTGACAGTAACAAAACATACGAAAACTCCAACAATTTGAAAACCTGTTTTAAAATTATTCATACAAAAATCCGAGTTCTGAGTCTTCTGTAGGCATAAGTTATGTTAAACAAACATAATATGTTTGGTCTTCGACTTCGATGTCTTAAAAAAACTTTTGACATTTAAGAAAGTGACAAATGTTGACAAGTGACATTCAATAATTAAACAATAAAGATGGCTTCAGAAAAAGACCCGCTAATAAGTGAACGCTCGGGATCTGTACGAGAAGTCGGAAACCATGCTATTTGGAGTCTCTCATCATGTAAACCGGGTTAGTTTTCCTTATTCCTTGAACTATGCAAAGAAAAGGAAAGAAAATAATCCATAGTCAATTTTTATTGTAGGTTTTGGAATTGATCAATTAAGAGATGATTGCATGGACACTTATTGGCAATCAGATGGGCAATTACCGCATCTTGTAAACATACAATTTCAAAGAAAAACTATGGTGTCCCACATTTATATCTACACGGATTACAAGTTAGATGAGAGCTATACTCCCAGTAGAATATCCATTCGTGCTGGAACACACTTTAATGATCTTCAAGAAATAGAAGTTATTGAACTAATTGAGCCAAGTGGTATGTTAACAAAATTATCTTAATAAAACTGTACTATTTTTTTAACCGACTTAAAAAAAGAGGAGGATCTTATCTATCTGTTTTTATGTATGTGCAACAATTGCTCTTAGGCTAAGATTCAATTTACATAATTCTTTTTAGTTTGATCAAATCACTGACATTTAGAAACTGTCCTGTGATTGTTTGTTCTTCTCAAAACCGCTCACGAAAAGTAGGAAATGTTCAGTTTTTGGTGTTTAGAAGTTTTTGTTGCAGGTTGGGAAATGATACCTATAAAAGATATTCATGATAGACCTATCAGAACCTACATGATTCAAATTGCAGTACTAAGCAACCATCAAAATGGAAGGGACACTCACATGAGGCAGATCAAAATCCATTCTCCGTGTGAACCTACATCATTTGATCTGAATAAATTGCACAGCTTTTCTACAGTAAAATTCCAACAATACTCAACTTTTCGGTAAAATAAATTCAATTAAATGTGTTTAAATATTTATTTATATCATAACAGAATGGTTTATTATTTATATATACATTATTCCGATTCTTCACTCTCTTCGCTTGCTTCTTGAAGCCATTCAAAGAACTTGACTAGTGATGTTTGATTGACAAGGGGGCTTTCATTATCCTTCAAGTCATCATACCATTCAACCAATGAATCTTCATCAACAACATCCGTCTCATATAAAAGATGTAGAATTTGACCTGCTTTACCCTCCAACCAGTCACATTTTATACAACTTTCCTGTAAAATAAATGGTTCAATCACTCCTATATTACTTTTTAATTAGTCCTCAAATACAATATGATTGCATTAACTTGCTTACCATAAAGTATTAATGAATATCATAAGTTTAAAAATGGGTCTAAAAATAAATCAATACCATAATGAATCCAATAATTTTTTTTTTTTAAAAGTTAAAAATCTTGATATAGACATATTACTGAGACTTTAATGTTTATTTGTTCTAAAACTTATTAAAACTCACCTCCACTGCTCTTAAGCAATCCATTATTGATGATTTAGTCTTGATGTAATTCAACAAAATTGGCCGGAAAAACTTCAATATATCTTTGACAGTGATCAGAACACTTTTACTATCAACAAGTATAGGCATACTGAGCATAGCTCTTATAACAAAGAAGTTAACTTCATGTAATTGTATGTTGTAAGCATATCTAGATGAGTTTATTTCTAAAATTAAGTAGTCGCATTTCATTTTCTCTTCATATCCTCTTGCAAGACTGTCAATAACTTCTTGTAAGAATACTAAAAAAAAAAAGAAATAAAGTAAACCCATATTAATTAATATGTATTTTGGCATATATAAAAGTACTAACAGAATATGTGTGAAAAGAGTTTCATTGGATAGTGTCACTTAATAGTTGTGTTAAATTAATACAATGATCTTACTGTTATTCTAAGGTTGGATTTTATTACTATGTAATGGCCCAACAGATCTCACTGAAATTTGGTGTAGTTGTAGAACATAGTCTGTGGGAAATCAAAAGCAACAATATTTTTTTAATTCTTTGCTGACTATAGTCAAATAAACATAGCTTACTATTGGTATCTTCCGGTACTGGTGACTCGGGCAAAGAAGATTGTGCACTGCTATCTGATGAATAACAGGATTCACTGTCGGTCCACACTTTATCAAATCCTACAAACTCATCATCTCCACTACCATCAGATTCATTCTCCCACTCGGTGCCACTTTCTGAAGTTGATTTCACTAGATTCTTTTCTGCCAACAAAGCATAGTATAACATAAGCTTCTTTTAATATTTCATATTAATGTAAATTCAAAAATAAGTAAATAGAGCAACATCAAAATTCAATACAAGGGAATCATTTTTGCTGTTTTCGACAATTGGTACATAAAGTAAAATATTTTTTTTAAAAAGTGCAACTTGTCTAGGACGAAACTATGTTTATAAGAAAAAAAATTACATGTTATTTCAGAAGACTTACCATTCTTATCTTCTTCAGAACATTCAATAATGGCACCTTTCAACTTACTTTCTGCGTTTATGTTCACATTCTCGGCTACAATTGTACCATTCTCTATAAGTGAATCTGCATTTACTACACAATTGTTGTCAATAAATGAATTGATAATTTTACAATTATCTTTAATGGTTACATTGTCCATTATTTGACTTCCAACTAAGGTAACATTATTTCCTATTTTACAATTATTACCAATCATAGTTTTTGTTATTGTTGTGTTATCACAAACTTCTGTATCAGCACCTATCAGTACATCTTCTACTAGTGTACAAGATCTAAAATAACAAAAAATTATGTGTATTCCAAAAAAAAAATCTACATATTGCCTTCAATAATTTCTTACCTGCTTAACTTTGATGTTATTTTCCGGAAATTATAATTTTCCATAAAAATATAGTTGTTTTGAAAGAATGATCCAGTCTCAATTGATAAAGGATATACCCAGTTATGTAATATATCCCATCTAAAATTAAACTTGTATCATTAAAACCGTTTACATATAAAGATTTCTCAATGTTATCTCACAACTCGTGCATCTTCTATATTAAAACAATTACTCTAAGAGCAGACACACACCTTTGTCTAAATTGACAACTGCAGTGCGATTGTCGATTGTTTCACAGCCCATTCAACTGTTTAGTTGTTCAACTAAAAATCGAGTAGTGTACACACCTCCATATAAGCTCATAGGAATCAAAGCGAGACTAAACAGTTGTGCAATAGTTTAGTCAAAGATGTGTGTGTGCTTTAACACTGCTCTTGAATCATAGTAAAATATTACATATGGTAATGTCAAATTTATATGTTTTCAATTTAATAGAAAATCATCATTACACTTACGAAATAATTTGGTAAGTTTTCCAGTTAGTGATAGCAGCAGCATATTGGTTTTCTTTAAGAATTTTGTAATATAAAGAACTTGCTAATATTTCCTCATTAATCAACACACCATTGACAAAATCATCTCTAGTTTGGAAATCAAAATTATCAGCAAATAAGGGAAGTACTGAAGGTGAACATAATGCAATGTTACAATCAACCAAATTATGATGCAATTTTGCTTCTGAATGACTTAATATACAATCCTGAAATGGATTTTTTTCTTAAATTACGTAATATATAAATACAGTTAGGTGAATACAATAACATTCATTTCCTAAGGTAAGAATATGACTTCAAAAATAAATAAAATAGCTAGACTCAGCAAATTATTAAAATGATCTGAAAATATACCAAGAATTCTTTATTAATAAAATTAAAATACACTTACAAGTGGTAGTTGCAATGTATTGTTATTAGATCTAGTTTTTTCATGAATGAGGACTTTATTTGTGTTTCCATCAGCTGCTAAAAATAATGGTTTATTATTTTTAATTAATGGATGTTCCCAGGAAAGTCTCTTATAGATCAGTGTCATTGCAGCCTCCTTATCCTTTTTACATATCAATCTAAAAAATAAACAAGTAACTTTTATTAGAATGTGTTTGTGTCAATTGGACTCTAATATTATTAATTCAACTTACTTGTGTTCTTCAAGCAAGGATGCAAAGTTAATATTTGTAATGCTATTAACTCCCACTAATACAAAATATCCTCTAACAAGACCAGCTGCATCAATTTCTCTCATTACATCACCCATTGTTTGACAAGTCTCGGACATAATAACTTGCACA
This sequence comes from Papilio phestus, assembly GCA_018231625.1. Classification (NCBI taxonomy): domain Eukaryota; kingdom Metazoa; phylum Arthropoda; class Insecta; order Lepidoptera; family Papilionidae; genus Papilio; species Papilio phestus. The sequence continues at coordinate 7,327 of DVQH01001244.1, read as the reverse complement.
TCCATAGTTAAACTCCATGGTGCTTTCTTTTCTTTTGTTGTCCTATATCACAAGATTAATGTTAGTTAACTTAAATTCCTATTAACGTAACATAAACAAGTATTAAGATTTACTTTATATGCTCCTTTATTTTAGGTCCATCTTGACAGCAGAACAAAATTGTTTCACCTACTCCACCACGAACTAACGATTCCAAAACATGATCGATAAGTGGCACTCCTGCTACAGAGTGTAAGCCCTGAAAATTACCATTACACTTGTTACATTTATGTTTTTCATTAACCAACTATTTTAAAATCATTCATTAAAGCTTACCATAGGCTTAGTTTTATTAATAGGAGAAAAATTATTATTGAAAAGATCCATTATAACAACAGCTTGAACTACATTTTCTTGACTAGGCTCCATTTTGGACAGAGTTCTATTGCTCCAAGTATAATCAATGAAAAAACTTGCTTTCTGCAGTTCTCAGCTAACGTATTTAATCGTTGCTAATACAAAATGCAAAGTAATTTATTATGAAGAATTGAAAAAGAGGTTATTTCATTAATGGCAATTTCAATTTGACAAGTGACAATTAAAACTGACATTTGCTTTTGTGTTCTAAAATAGCAAATTCTGTTGTAAATACATAAACACTCTTCTTCCATACAACCTTATTTTAGTTACATATACTCTCTGCTGGCTCTCATTGAGATAGGGATGAAATTATAATGTTCGTTTTCTATTCATACCTTCAGATAATATAGTTACTACAGAATGCTGCAGCTGTTGCAAATGGAATGGTTTCGTTTGCTAACGGAATGTATCATACTCGGTAGACATAAAAAAATGGTTTTGATAATTCTGTATTTTGTACATCCGATGATACAATGGTTTTACTCGCAACCAATGCAGCACATCTATTTCTGTATACAGCTAGCAACGCATAATTAAACTTAAAGCAAAGAACGGCAAGCATCAATTAAACATAATCGTAAATATAACAAGGGATACAATCGGAAAGATTTAGTATCTATTTATTACAGAATACTACATGTGTACAAGTGTATGTACAAGTACTCCATTCTGTTTAATATAACGTTGCCAAGGAAATATTGATCATCATACTCTTATAGAGAACTTAATTTCATTAAAAATTGTTTAAAGCAAATATGATGGAATACGATTTAGCAAGAATTGATTATATACTTTGCGGTATTACTTATCCTGACACTCTAAAAATTCTGCCTAATCCTGGTCAGAAAACCCAGCAGAAGGTACATAAATATCAAGTATATAAAATCGTATTATAAGAGTTGTTAACGTTATTTTTTTTGTTTCAGTTTGCCGTCGGAGATAAGAATGGTGTTCTACAATGCCTTTGTATAAAAGACGAAGAGCCGATTGTACAGTTCAAAACATTACCCGGTAAACCAATAACTTCAATACAAGTTGAACCGACAAATGGTAAGGAAAAATATTTTCGTATCCGTGTAAATGAAAACTGTTTCTTCTTCTTCTTAAAGTGTCATCTTCTTTCGAAGTTCGGCGATCATTAGGGCAACTTACGAAAACTGTTTACATTTCTATTTTAATACAATTGGATACTAAAAAAGAACTTTATCAGAAGTTTGTTTAGGTTAATTCTTTCGAAAGGGTATCCCAGAGCGCATCTTCTAATTAACTACTATAAATCAGTACTTGAATGTTAAATGATTATATTTCAGGTAATCACATTGATAAAATTTTCGCTGCATCTGGTCACGAAGTTAAGGGTTACACAAGGAAAGGCAAAGTATTTCTCACTATCGAAACTTCCGTGTCAGAAACAATAACATCAATGTAACTATCCTAATAGTATACCTAAAAAAGTGACCACGTAATAAACCTACTGGTGTTCATTAGGATAGGATTTATACATAATTTTACATATTTCAGGTGTATTTTGAATAGTGATTTGGTACTATGCAGTGGACGGACGGTTACATTCTACCGCGATTTGAGAGAGATTTACACTTACGTTTGCGAAGATCGAGTGCTAGACATTGCTGCCTTTGCTGCTCCGAATGTTAGGATACATTACTTTTTGTATTAATTTAGAACACGAAAAAATATCACACGTAGCTATTCATTAGTGAAGTTGTAGTACTTATAATACTTCTTTAACCGAACTGGCTTGTTCGCTTGATACTTCTAGTTACAGTCAACTTAATTCAGAAGCACTTGAATATGAAATGTAACTTGAGGTATACTTTTTAAGAGCACTCGAGTCCGCCTGCTGGTATTGGTCGGCAACAAAGGGGCGGCAGTGATAGAGAATGGGGAGATCCTGGCGCGGACGCACATATCGTCAGGGCCGACCCGACTCATCGTACCCACCGCACACAGGTCGGCGGAAATTGCCGTGTTCTACGGCGCCGCTGATGGCTCCATAGGACTCATTCAATACGAGTGAGTATTATTTTTATTAATTATGTAATTATCTTGGACATTGCGTAAAGACTTGTAGCTCAAATCGAAGTTAGAATATTTGTTCGATCGGTTTTTGAATTTGTAAATGTTAGTTAAAAACGTGTCGGCACAGGAAACTCCCCCGGATTACGTGAGTGTTATGTTATTTAGTTGTAGCTTGTTCATCAGGACGGATTTATCGAGCAAATGCCTAGTGGAAGGCGGCGGACTGGGCGCTGTCGTGTGCGTGGGCTGGTACTTGAGCAATGGCTCTCACTTGGCGGTGGGTCGGCACGACGGATCCGTGCAGCTTTACCTTGTTGACTTGGCCAATGTTAATGAAAAGCCGAGGTTAAAATTTACCTACGTAAGTACATCGTTTAAAGTATTCCGTGGTCCAAACCGAACTATTTTCGGTAAGAGATCTTATTGTTTTTATTGAATAACTTTGTTTCCTCAGTTTTGTGGTGAGCCAATAACATCAGTATGCGGTGGTAGCGTGGGCACAGAGGAAACCGAACTATTGGTTTCCACATTCTCTGGTCGAGTGTTCGCGTTACGCTCCCAGCGGCTGATCTCTGGAGGGGTGGCGTTGAATAACATGACACCCGAAGCCCTAGTTTCAAGAAGGAATAAACTCGAGTGAGTCTCTCAACATTTTAATTAAGAAAGTGATATATTTTTTATTGCCTCATTAATAACTATGGCTGATTACCTAATTGTAGGTTAGAAGTAGCGCGGTTAGAAAAGCAAACGGCTGCTGAACGTGAAAAATATCAAAGAAATACTCGATCCTTAAATGCCGGCATGTCAACGCCGCCACTCTTAGAAATCCAATACGAGGTAAGAGATGAGATCCATGATTATTCATTAAAAAATTGTGTTGTTTTGGGTGATCTTTATTATAAGTAATATTCTTTTTTAATGAAGTTAACAGGCGCTATGCTTAATGGTTGGCAAGAAGTGATTATCACAGCAGGCGTTCCTTTGGACATGCTTTTTATTTACTGCAATAAAAAGCTTGAAGTGCAAACCGACACTGCTGCCGTATTAAGCGTTTGCCCTCCGCAGGTAATCAAAACTATTACAATTGTGTATGTTATGCTAAAATAGTCGTGTATTCATATACCAGTGCCTTCATGCAGGGCAATACTTCAGAAATCCTTGCAACGGTGAGATGCCAAGCTGGGACCAGACGTATCTGGCTGCAAATGAGGACAAATGTTAACTCTGGGCTAGAGATATCGGAGGGTACGCAAGCACTGGTGTATGTGCTGCCCGCCGGCGCGCCGCGGGTCGCGAGGCTCATCAAATTGTCTTTGCCTGCATTACCACAATACTCACAGCATGATGACCCGGACCGCGATGATGACAGGTCAACAATCCAAAGCAATGTTTGCTTACTAGATTCGCGGAGAAGTATAGTAACAGTATACAATATCGATCTGCTTTTATCTGTTTATTTTCAGAGTGTGGTGTGAACTACGCTTGTCGGGCGGGTTCTCCGTGGCTGAGATGACGTCATGGTTGAGCGAGGCGCTGCCGGGCGACATGCCGAGGCCTGCCGCCAACATTGCCTTCGCCAGGGTGCACTGCCTATTGAAGACGATCCTTATTTGCCGATACCAGTAAGAATAATTGAAAGTTTATTCTAAGCGATTTGACTGGTCACAATTAGAGTTGTTAAATGTTCTCTAAAGAACCACTTAGTGTAGATTTTGAATAAGTAATCTAATCTAAGGCACTGTATAAGTAACCATTAAGACATTGAGCGTGCCATTAACATTGTCATGATTTTGTGCTAAATATAATTAGAAATTTCCTTTTAGGCGAGGTTCAGCTTCAATCAAATCCGACAATGTATCGACAATATCCACTTTAAAAGATCTTTTATCTTATTGTTCCTTGAAGAGAGCGATTCGTGTCGATATATCTTGTGGTAAGTTTTTCTAAGAGAAAAGATAAGAAGTAAAAGCTTTTTTTGCACATATACATATCGATATGATATTTTTTCTTTAGATATTCCAGAAATGTGTTGTTCAATGTTATTTAAAAGTATCAAGGATCGATTCATATCAGAATATCAGAGAAAAAAAGAATTCATATTGAAAGAAGCTATTGGGTATGTATTAAATAATGTTGAGAAATTTAGTAAAATTCATACATAAATAGAACCTTATTATGGTATCAACATAATTTTAATATTTCAGGGCTCTTGATTTGGATATGAATACCATAAATAATGAACCTGAACCCATACTCTGTGAGGAATACCTACGAGTATGGAAATCTGTGGATGATACCAAAAACGTACAATATTTCAATGAATTAGTTGGTAAGATGCGTCCTTGTTCAGAGTTTTTCAAAAATTAGTGCAAAGATGGCGCTGAGCGCTACTTGTATACTTATTTGACACACGCTTTAATAAGTTTATATTTATCTTTACAGCTACAGTGGAGCAATGGTACACTGACTGGTGCAAATTATCTTTATACGGTCGTGATAACAGCAGCCAAAAATCACAACTGAAAACAGCACTGCAGGAGTGTCAAGTTAATGACATTGAAAGAATTCTTATGTGTAAAGATTTACAGATCGACTCTCACATGTGAACATTAAATAACATTTGTTCGAAAACAAACGTTTAATTTTCAAATTTGTTGAATATGATGTTAAAACATGTTTAGAAATCTAGTAATAACTGTATTAGTTTGACCAAAAATTTAATTTATGTTTAGGATTTATTCTGACAATATTGCAAATATATTCCTTTTCATTCTCTGTTCAAGCTTAGCTTTATTTTTACCGTTCTGGCATTTTAAACTTAAATGGATTTGGATAGGTTTTCAATAATTGCAGATCATATTGATATACAGCATGCTCATCTTTACACAATCTCTCTATATTCGTAACATGATGTGAGAGTTCATTTATAGACTCCATCTGTTCTGCCAAATATACTGATGTTATAAAATCCGCGCATTGATAATCGTCTACCTTTTCGGCTACCACAACAACATTTTCTAATAACTGTAAATAAAAAGTAATAAATATTAAAAACATACACAACCTCAGTTACAAAATAAATTGAGTAGAGTCTAGATGACCTTTTAGAACAAGTAAATATTTAACATACTAATTTCGCCATCTTCATCCACACACTAATTAAAAAAAAAGATTAATTAGTAGCCTATGTGCTCTTCCAGACTATTTTCTGTATCTATGAAAAATTTAATTGAGATCTGTTCAGTTGACAATCTCATCAAACATCCATCCATGCTGTGACATTCATAATATTAGTAAGATTAGAAGTATCTGTACCTCTGTAACACTTTTCTCCATACACAGGCCCTTTTTAAAGGCACTTTGCAGTGTTAATTTATTATCCATTGTTGGCGCTTTAAGTCCACTAATAACAATAGCACCTCCTCTTATCAACTGGTATTCAATAAGTTTCTGCATATGTTCTAGTTCTTCATTATACATTTTCATAAAGTACCCACCGGCCCCGGGTCGTGACATGCATGGATGCAAAAACATAGTTGCCATTGCTAAATAATCTTGAGCTGCTTGCTGCTCCGCTTGGATTTGTTTGTTTATAACTTCTTCAACTTTAGGATCGTATTTATGTTGATAATATGCTTTCCTCCTGATGCTATATTTTAAAACTGGTCTTCTAAATACAAGAGATTTTAATAAAACTTTGTGCATGTTATGTTTGCATAAAACTACAATTTCAACTCTTAAAAAAAATAAAAAACTTTAAAAGAAATATTAAATGTAAATAAGAAATAATAAAATCACATTATGTCATACACATCACTTTTGACATCTGTTAGAGTTTATTTTTAAAACAACAAATCTAGACACAAAAGACATTTTTGAAATGAATATTTTGCTATCAAATGTTTTGATTTTCCTAAAAAATTCAAGCCTTTAGGTAGCAATATTACATAACTTAAGGCTTTACAAAACTTTTTGACACAATGTACTAAGTAAGTTTATGTTAAGTTTGAATTTATACCTTTAGCATAAAAGGCTAATAGCATGTGGGTTTATGGTAGAAAATAAAGAAAAACTCAATATATTTGTACAAACTATTCTTCTATATTTATAAATCTATAACACTTACTTATTACTTACACAGATTAACTTATTTTTGGAAAGGGTAATAATCTAAGCCAGAATTGTATTTGAATTTATATTTAAAACGATCAACTTGCGTTTTTCCGATTTCTATCATTTTTTGTACTTCTTCGCGATATGCTGGTGGTAACATCTCCTCTTCTAATGTGCATGAATGCTCACAATCGGTTTGAGCTTTAAACATTCGTTGTCGTACAATATCAACATCTCTACTGTATTCTTCTTTAAGGTCTGCTACAGCTTTAGTTGCTGTGTCTACTTTAAACACAAAAAAATTTGCTTCTCGGTGAATTAAACCATGAGCACTAGTTTTATATGGTAAAGCTCGGAACCCTAAATTTTCAATGTTTCTAATAATACCACCACGATTGAAGATAGCATGAGACACCCGTGTAAGAGTCGTTTTTAGATCTTGTTTGGGCATAGCCCGTAGCATTAGTGCTAATTCATAAGTTGGCATTTTGTTAATTGAGTAGAATCACGGTTACCAAAACGTATTTTGTCGTTAAAACCAAGAAAAAATATTTCTTTTACAGGTTATATTTTAGTTTTATGTTATGTCATATGTCACAACAGTCGACTCTACTGCAAGTGGTAAGGCCAACTGTCTTTCTTTTTTATTTATGCGCGATTTATACTTGCCCAATACAGTTGGAGTAGCGCTCGTAGACTCGTAGTACCCGTCCTTTAACTGGCTGAGTGTGATCGCTAACAGACGCTAATAAGAAGACGTGAGCGTTATTTCACG
>DVQH01001243.1:0-13867 GCA_018231625.1 Papilio phestus | reverse complement strand
ACCAGAAACGTGCTCAATTTCAGGTTATAACCAGACAGTATTTTTAACAGTGTAGTGATTTCATAAAATTGCACGGGTTTTTAAAAAATTGCTAACCGATTTCAGTAAATTTGTAAATTCATGAAGCTACTAAGTGTGAACTTTGACAGTCAACCCAAAGTTTAAGGTATTTTGGGAGAGGATAAATTAGAATACCAGACAGCAAATTGGTTTAGAAAAAGTTAAATAAAAGTGAGGATAGGTTTACTAGAATAAGACTAATTGTAGACTGTAAGTCAACACTACTTATAAGTCTATAATTATAGACTACTTGATCAATTGTTGTAACAAGCTTGATTGCGTCACTAGTAAATTTGAAAAAAACAATAAAAAAATTTTAATTCATTAGTAATTTTATAAAATCACTGGATTTTATAAATTCACGCAAACATTTTCAATTTTTTATCACTTTTGCACGGTTATCTTTTGTTTTCTTATTTCTCACTCTCTCCTATCATCTCTCCCTTATGTCATTCACTCTCCCTTTGTTCCACGTGCACACACACACATACAAATACATTGTTTGCCAAACTGACTTGATTTGATCAAATTCAGCAAATTTTCTCTCAAATGATTTTAATTAAAAACGTTGCCGACGTGATGCCAACTTGACCATGACAAATGTGGGTTGACATGGCTGTCTACGATACAAATAGCCCACACGCAAAACGTTATATGGCTTAGCGTTAATCAGTCCAGTGGTGGTGAGGAGTAGTGTGGAGACCCAAAAGGCCCGGCCGTAATTGAGCATGAAACGCGCTAAATTGTCAATGCCAACCTAGCGAAGCGAGCAGGCTGAGATTTGAAGCGAGACAAACCGCACTTTCAAATTGCCGCTGACCACAGTAAGAAAAAAAAACCTCCCGTAAAATGCCTGATCAGAATTTAAAGTTGTTTACATTACACACACTCCCCTTTTGGACAATTCCCTTGGGTTGTTTGGTTCGAATTTGACACTTTGTTTCCATTCCCAACACCAAGTTTTGGAAAACAGGTTTATTATTTAAATTACCGTGGTTCGTTTGGGGATAAAATCAAAATAAAATAGTTTGTTTATGTAATAAATATTGTTTACATTGCAAGATAAATATATGTTTAAACACACAGTGTGAAATACGTGACAATTTTTCATACGTAAATTTTAAATTAGTCAAAAATACATAGTGTTTTGGTCGGTTGCAATTGTAAAATTACATTTCTAACAGTATAATTTTAATATATCAAATTTACTAAAATTTAGCCAATTTTATTTTATTTTAAGCATTTTAATAATTTAAAATTAATTAAAAATTTTGCGAATTCCAGTATTTTTGGCAATAAAAATCAATAAACTAATTTTGAAATGCAATTTCAGTTATTGATTTTTAAATAAAAATTTAAGCAAGTAATTTAAAAACAAATAAGATAAAATCTAGGTAAACCAATTGTAAATGACCTAGTTTACCTGTGAATTTCAAGTCAACAAATATAAAAAAGTGGAAAACAGAAACAATGAATTGAAGTGATGAGCTGCTAACGTTGCGTTAAATTATTAATATTATATTATATATTGTTTAAGCAATCATCATAAATCAACAAAAACTATTTTTGTGTTACTCTTTTTTGGGGTTAGATAATACTTAAATAATTTTCAACAATATAAACGTTGTTACATAAACTTTGAAAATTTTTAATAAATTTTATTAAAAATTTAGATAATGCATTTGAAAAATTGATATAAATATAAAAGTGAGAGAAAAATTAGAATAGAAAAATTAAAAGTTACACTTAAAAAAATTGATATTTGAGGTTGACTGTTATTTAAACTGTTAAACAATAAACTTAAAATTGATAGTTTAACTTTTTAAATGTAATTCAATTAATTCTAAAAATAATTTTGATAAAGTTTGTTTACTTTTTAATTTTAACTATATTGGATATTATATATTATTAAATATTTGTATATTTTAACTTTATTTTGTTAGATATATATATATTTAACTTCCATATTTTTGTCAAAGCAATCCTGAACACATATATACTTCACTTTTTTATTATTTATATGGAAAATTTATTGTTTTTGAATGTTATTTTTGTGTAACATTTTTTTGTATATAATACACTTTCTCTCACTTTCTTTCTCTTAAGGAATGTTGACATATGATTTAAGAAAAAATGCCAGCAGTGGTCATGTTTGGGCAGGCGTGCTAACAAGCCGAGTGGGCCAAGTGGAGCGCACTCCAGTCTAATTCGATTACACCATGCTCTGCAATGTTGTGTGTAGGGTCTACTAGGTTTGTCTCCTTTACACACACACTCTCTCTCTCTCTCTCTCTCTCTCTCTCTCTCTCTCTCTTGTGAGACCAGTGTGAAGTACGACGAGGCTCGTGCACGTGTATGGCATGTAGTGTCCCACGAGCTGGTGCTCAAGCCACGCTTCTCTGCCATCACTTTTTCGTGAGAATACTTCAACCATTTATCTCACCCATCGAGTGAGATCACTCCATCAAATGTCTCGGGAGACATTTGCAGCTTGCATTTGCGTGCAACACACACACACTCACTTCTACAATTGTGATGTGGTACCTAAGTTTGGTGCCTGCAACATCAGGTTTAATTGAAACCAAGTCCGGACACTAAAACAACATTACCATGTGTCTTTTGGAATTTGTTATTTAAATAAAAAATAAAAATAAAGTATATTTAACACACAATATTTCAAAGTAAGTGTAAATTCTGGAATTGAAAAAAGAGACCCGTGATCATTGGTGAATGGAATCTCTGTTGTATGTGTGGCCTTTTTGTTGTAGATGAACCAAAACCACGTGGTGAAATAAAAGTGCCAGGGACCCGAGCATCGGGCTGGTTGACAAGCGGGAGACTCGTAGGACAATAGGACAAGCTGTGGCCGCGATCAATGGGCCACAGATGACAACTCAATCGGCCGTGCGCGCTGGGGCCCAGCGAGCCAAGTGATCCATTGTCACAGGCGAGTCGCACACACACACACACACAATCCAACTGGTACCACTTGGGACCTGTTTCACTCTGCACCATGCACACTGTACCAAAACAAACAGTGCCTGGTTGGAAGTTTATTAATCTTCTATTAAATGGCTATATCTGCTGTCTGATGCGGTAAAGTAGAGAGAGAGAGAGAGAGAGAGAGAGAGAGAGAAAAGTGCAAGCAAGTCCGATTCACGGCAAGTGAACAGCACGGGTGTTTTGGTGCCACGAGGGGACACTTTGCCTTTGCGAAGAGCAGTGGGTGAGCAAAGCCAGTTAGGTCCTGTGAAGTACTCGGTGCGTGGTCCAGCACGCTTTGTGGTGCCATCCATCACCGGTGATGCGCCACTGCTTGGCTCTGCCACCACAACTCAATTCACTCCTGTCAGTCTCTCTCTCTCTCTCTCTCTCTCTCTCTCTCTCTCTCTCTCTCTTATATGACCTGAACGGTCAGTCTGGTTAATGTCACCGCACTACTGGTCACTCTCATATTAGTCACTGCAATCTGCTTTCTTCTAACCATATCTGGCATTTCACACTATCAATATTTTAAATTTAATTTTTTAACAATTCAAAAATTTTTGGGTTTTATCACAAAGAGAAGATAAAATATATGAGATTGAAAACAAGACCTAACGCAAATCTGATTGATGGTGTTGCTAAGTGAGTGGTTTAGCCATAAATCACCCCATACCCGTCTCACTAGATAGCAAAAAATGTCTTTGACCATCACTGGCATCTGATACCAGTATCGGCCGACAATCAAGCGATTTAAATTCCATTAATTGAACAATGCTTAGCTTGTTGGACCGAATATTTTTTTCTTTCTTACAAACTCTGTTTGCTGGATTCATTAGAAGAATAGCGGCAAATTTGCGCTGGCGCAAATGTCGGCGTCAGCAGAGGGATCACAGTACTTGAGAGCATGGGCTCAGCTGCCATTGCCGGCGGGCCCAACGACGATCGGCACCCAAGACAAGTGCGAGTCATGCGGCAATCGGCGACAGGAACTCTGTAACCGTCTAATTAGATTAAATCGGGTTCTATTTGTTAGTGTCGCGGTGGTGGTGCCACTGTGTTGGTGGTGAGCATCGGGTGGTGGTGCGAGAGCAGTGATGCCTAGTCACTGCTGCACTGGTCTCTCTCTCTCTCTCTCTCTCCACACTGGGCCCGAGTCACTGGTGCTGTGCGCCTATCGCCTGGCGCTCGTCCCACTTTGCTCCATTCACCGCATCGGTTCACCCACCAGTGTTTCCTCTCTCTATATTCCGCGCCCCGTACTCCTGATTGGCTGGAATCGCTCGAAGCTGGCTATGACCGACGAATAATATTGCCCGACTTGAACGGGCTTAATGGTACCAGTGGTAACTTACTAACCAACGAGTTGGCTCCAAAATCGGCCAAGATTGTTAAAAAGAATTCACCAAGCAAAGTTGGTGCGACACTTGCCACCTACCAACCACCGTGCTCGGACCCAAGTGTGTCCTTTGCGACCCAACCGTGTCGGTGTGGTCACAATTCAATTAAACTTTAACTAAATCCTTCCTCAACCTACTGAGAGTGAAATCTAATTTAATTCGATTATTACTTAACTTTTTACTGCAATCTTTACCGACGCGGTTGCTTGCCCCATCTCGCTTGTTCAATTTGTCTGCTCATAATTTGATTTGATACAGAGTGTGCAACCAATGTCAGCAAACAAAATCACGGTCGGTTCCAAGGCCAATTACCATAACTGAATTAACCCGGTTGCCTGTCTGCTGTCTACCGACCGGCACCAGTTTGGTCTAACTCAATTTGAGTGTGTGTTATTTGATTAAAACAAATTTGATTAAAGCTAAGTGATCATCAAGAAACCTACAAGCGCAACAAGACTTGTGCATTAGTGCAACGGCATCTGCGCTTAACACACTCGGTATACTTCCAAGTCACTCACACCACAGGTGTCCTTCCTCATCAATTTCATCACCAATATCGCTTCATCATTGATTTTCTTTTTTTCAACTCCTTCCCCGCCACATCGTTTGAGCAAAGTGGCCCAAGAATTCAAGATAGTAATCCAAGTAATATGGATTATCCGTACTTGAATCAGGGGTTCGACCCTACCTGTCCACTTGGTTCGCCCATGGACGCAATACCATCGGCATGTCAACTCACTTGTTCGGGTTATCCTGACCTCGGTCCGTCATGCTCACAGATTGCACCCGGTTACAGTCGCTACCCAAACACCGGCCCAACTGGTATGCCAATGCGTGGTGCTCCCATTGGTCAAGCTAATGGTGCTTCAATGATCTCGGCCGCTGCTGCTGCAGGCCGTATGTCTGCCAATGCAGCTGCTAGAGCTCACGCTGATCACATGCAAAGCTCCATGTTTCAAACTGGAATTGGTTTGCAAAGTATGCAACTTAATGATGACAATTAATCGTCTTAAGGTAACGTGTTTTCCTTTTTTGATATAATTGTAGATTTTTCCTACAAAGTCATGGCCAATGAGGTGAACATAACCGAAAAGCGCAAACAAAGACGTATTCGAACTACATTCAGTTCGTCGCAGTTAAAAGAACTGGAAAAAGCGTTTCAGGAAACTCATTATCCCGATATCTACACTAGAGAAGAAATTGCTCTTCGAACCGATCTCACCGAAGCGCGTGTGCAGGTAGGTTCATCAATGGGATTAGGTCATCTTAGCCTAAGTACAATTGCGATTGCAATGCAAAGCGACACTGCTTAGTAGCAAGTGAATTATTGATCAGATTGGAGCAAATTGTTTGGGGACCAGTAGTAGTGAACACATACCCCAAGAGAGCTAGCGCGACGCCTTACGCCTTTCGATTGAGACATCACAAACGACGGGACACGTGGCTCGAGCACGACCCGCGCGCGACCCTCTCTACGAGACTAGGCTCAGTGGCACGTGCTTTGCGCAGACTGCTCAAGCCCAGTGAGCACACCTCGAGCGGCAACAGTCAAGAGGGCACTCGTGAGGCCAAATTGATTATCACGCGACTAATTGTTAAAGGCAGAGGGAATGACGATGGCAAGTCTCAGTGCTTGATGCGATCGCTCGCTGGTGGCACGTGCTAGCCAGTGCATGGGCGCAATTGATGGCTTCCAGCCGGCGGTCCGACAAACCAACCGATTACCAGAGGCTCGCTGACTTGCTATCCCTCTCTCCCCCACTAACGACAACATTAATCTTACCGAGTGGCTAAGCCTGATAATGGCCATTCAGGCTAGTTGGCGACAAGCGTGCTCATCTGTTTGCATTTCAAGCAAGCAAGCAAGCATCATCATCATCGTTATCATCAACACTATTGCTGCTTTTAGCTGCTATTTGTGGCCTTTGTTGTTGTTTGTCTTTGTCGGATACGGCTAACTTTTAATCAAACTAATGCATTTGAATAATTTAACTCGATCGTGGTTGCGATTGACCAGGCTAGGGGAGAGATAAAAAGAAAGCAATACGGTTCAATCCATCTAAGGGTCAGCTTGATGCTTAGTGGCAGTTTTCTCTCAACGGTGTCACTTTTGTCAACTTGCAACTGGAAACTTTTAATCTTACAAAAGTGTTTATTTCATGCAGCTACTCAAAGGGCCGCTTGATGGATGCAAGTATAAAAGGAGGATATAAGTGAAATAGGAATAGGGAGAAAGAGAGAGAGAGAGAGAGAGAGAGAGAGAGAGAGAGTTTTGGGTCGAGACCCATTGAGTGAGTGTCACTCAGATTACTGACAGCTTGCCAATGGCAGTTGGTGCGCAGCGATGCAGAACCATGCTAGGCCCGGTGCACCTTGAGCACTGATTTGGAGAAGAGAGAGAGATAGAGAAAGAGAGCGAGAGATAGAGAAAGAGAGCGAGAGAGAGAGAGAGAGAGAAAGAGAAATGGGGAAGAAACATGTGCACACGTGTGGCCAACACGAAGCACTTGGCCCGTTACACTTGTCACCCTCTCGGAAGCTATTATCACTCGATCCAGTGGTAATGATGCACGCAGTAAACAATGAGTCCACTTGGTCAATGGGGTATCGGCGAGTGTAATGCCAAGTCCATTGTGCGCGCACCGCCGAGCCGGCATTGTTTGTCGCCATTGTCGTTGAATGCCCGATTAACCCCGACTCAGCCACCAGTAACACTAACTTGTGCCGATCACTTGCACTTTCTATTTTATATATTAGCTCATCTCTCAATGATTCTAAATGACCAATTTTATTCTTCTACACTTTCTAACTTTTGTTTGACCTTTATGCATACAAAATTGTATACTATGTGCAAGAGATGGAGAAACATTTTATATTCAAACTCTTTGGGTTGACACCCGTCGCGGTGGTGATGTGTGCAATTGAAAGTGCAAACACGCCACGAAGTGAGCACGCATGAAGAGACTTGCAGTGTTGACAGGCCTCCTTTTTGCACATATGTGCGTACAGATGAAGGGGCACGTAGAGCTAAGTTAATCTCATTAGCTTGGCCAAGCGGAGTTAGTTGAGCTTGCTACTGATTGCTCTCGCGACACTTTTGCTTCCGAGATAACTCAAAGCATTTTTAGCACCATCAAGGTGCTAATTGGCCTCAGGCACATAGGACCCGCACATCCCATGGGTACCAAGCTAGATACTCACTTTGTTTGAATAGGTTTGGTTTCAGAATCGACGGGCAAAATTTCGCAAACAAGAGCGAGGTGTGCAGAAGTCATCGTCAACAGGCTCCGGTAATCTCAACTCAAGCGATGGTGCTGAGCACGACGCTCTGCTTCACCCCCAGGTAGACTAACACGATTACTTTTCTCACACAGCTTCTGGCAATAGTGGCAGTAGTGGTAGTCGTGGCTCGGCTGCCAGCAACACTATGATAGCAGACTCAATTTCGACCACCATTAAGAACCCGGTTTCGCCTGTCTCGCCCATGACAGCAGTAGCCGTGTCCTCGTCTAGTCCCGGTTCAGAGCCAAGTGGTCAGAACAATCAAAATGACCCAAACATGTTGAGTCCGGACGATGTTGGCATCAGCAGTTCGATGATGGACCAACTATCGCCATTCAGTGCTAATGAGATTCGACGGAGAATCGAGGTGGCAGTGGCCAAAGCGAAGCATATACAGAAGTGCGATGACGATGTGGTGGGTACCACAACTGGACCAAATTCTGGCAATTCTTCAGTGGCTTCCACAGACAACGAGGCTATGTCAAGTTCGGCGCCCGACAGTAACGGGCCAAATGACATGGTCCAGTCAAGTCGGTCACCGATGGGTCACGCAGACCACACTAGACCAAGCCTCTCGCCAGTCACAAATTCAACTCGCAACGGTAAGTCATCTGGGTTTTGTTTAACTTCGCAAAGTGGGGATACAAGCGGCAATCGTCTAATGTCATCACGTTAGCGTAAGGCAGCGAGTGGTGCTAATCAATAAGTGATGAAGCAAATGGGGCGGGAGAGATGCGGGCAAGTGGTTGCGACGTGCCTAGCACTCTGGGCCTGTGGCATGCAACGGCACACCGCTCCCAGTGATAATGGAGCCCATCTGTTATCTCTGTCTTTCGGCGCGTTAACGCCACGTCGAGTTCAGTGCCAATGAAGCGTTAGCGAGAAGTTCACCAGTTTGGGCGCCACTGCACATTACTTGAGTTGCGATCCAATTCAATCAATTCACGCGCAAACTTGTTACATAAACAAATTGCCATTTAGCATTTCAGTATTATTTAGACCCAAGCGCGCCTATATTGCCTTCGATGTACAATGTCAGACAGAGCAAATATGGTTGTATGTCTGGCTTAAAACTTTTTTTCTAAATTACAAAACTTTAATTAATTAATTACTTTTAGATGTACTGTTTTATGCATACAATGTGATAAAACAGATCCACAAAATTACCATGTCTTGACTCTTTTCGGGAGGAACACGCAAATTAATGTTTCAAATTAAAATTTGAGTCAAAAAGTGCTGCAACCCAATCAACTTTAAGCAAAATGGTAAAGATGTCAGAGTCGATATTAGAGTAGAGCAAATGAAGCAATTGTCTAACAGTGGGCTCTGTCTTAAGACTGCACAGTTGTGCGTGATAATGATAATGAGTGTGGTCTAGATAGGAACGCAGTAGCTGGCACCAACACCAGACAGCGATTCATTGCCACTGCCAAGCCTGGTGCCGTGTGCTCATTAATTAATGTAATCGACTGACACGGTCTGAGTGCACACCCTGTCGGGTTTTCTCTCTGACACTGGGTCTATCTATAAGCGGTCGGCCAGTCTCATTTTGTTTGGCGCCCCTAATGACACTATAATTTGCTTCAGAGTGTTTCCCTACCCGCCGCGATCTTTTACTTTTCAATTACGTAACCCTCGGAGCAGAAGTGAGTTAAACCACAACCGACAGACTCTAGCGAACTGTGATTAAGTATTAATGACACGCGCGCACGAGCGAGAAAGCCAGCTGCACTTGACTTCACTGTATGGCACGAGTTGCACTGACCAGCGATGGGTGATTGAATGCAGGAAAGCCACCATCGTCGTTGATGCCATCGTCCAACCTGCTGACCAATGGATCACTGTCACACGCGGCAGCAATGCTGAAGCAGCCCTCAATCAGTGGTGGGAGCAAATGGATGACGGGAGGTGGTCACCACTCAATGCACGGTGGTACTCCGTCTGGACTCGGAGTCAACGTGTCAGCTCATCAGATTCTACCGGATGAGACCAACTCGCTGAGCTCCAAGTTGATCATGGCTTCGATGGCCTCACACCACCACCACCCGAGCATCACCTCGTCGTGTCTGGGTCCTGCCAATGCGTTCCTCCCGTTGCCGAGTGGTGGCACGGCACACCACGGACAGCCACCTGGCCATCTTCACCATCACCATCACCACCACCACCATCACAATGAAGCCTACCTTCACCCGCTTGACTCCAAGCACCACAACCTTTCTACTCAAATTTTCTAACAAGTATATATAAAAAATTATGGGTCTAAACTTAACCAGCATTTTTATCCGGGAACTTTCTTATAATTACATTCAAGATTATTAAAACAAATCAGTGTATGAGAAAGTTTTCGGACAAAAATGCTGATTAAGTTTAGAGTCATATATAAAATGCTTATTAATTCGCAATAACAGCACATTTTAGTTAAACTATTGTAGTTAATTAAGTAGTGGTAGCATTTTAACAAAAAAATCCAAATTTATAACGTAAAAAATTTTAACCTTAGAACTTTAGTTTATCCCGTTCATACTCTAGTCTTCAACATCCATCCATCCATCCGATGAAGTTAGTTCATCAATCAAAATGTGGAATGAAGACAACAATGAGACATTGGGGGTATATAATCTTCTCAGTAGGACCAAGTACAGCAAGCTGGACTCATTCCGTAATGCCATTTTGTCACTGTGTGTCTGTGTTACGACAGCCACTTGTACTCGGATGGTGCAATTGCGAAAAAAGGGGGCTCTCGAGCAAACAGTGCAGCAAACGTTCTGCCCATCATCCGACTCGTAGCCAAGTGACAAGTGGCCTCTGTGCGTCCCAATTGGAACGGTACACAACGTCAACCGCCTTAGCAGAGAGACATTCAAACACACACACACACTAACACATAAAATGGCACGCGCCCGCACCTACACACACACAGACACACACTTGGTACTATCTGTACATATTTTGAGTTTTCTCTTTCGTCAGCATCACATCATCAAATAATATAATATAATAAATAATAAAAAATATAATCACCCACAAGTCACACTCAAACATATAGGTAAATATACTAGTTCAAAATTAATTTTTTTGCATTACATTTTTGGCCATACTCACTCTCACATCGAGTCACTACATTTTTTTTCATATAAATGTTTAACTCACATCGCATTTTTTTGTTCTTTTTCTTGCAATAGCCAATGTGTTGATGTATAAACAAGTCAGTCTATTGAAATAAATAAAGTAAATTTAATTGAGAGTCGTTGAGATGATTATGCAAATTTAAGAATGCTTGATTTGTGTGTCCATCTGAGTTTTATTCAATCCATCAAAAAGTAAGTATATAAATATGAGGTTAAAATGTACTAACGGCGCATTCAAAATAAAATATAAATTGATTTGTTTTTCTACCGTAAAAACGATTGGGAAAGAAAAGTATGTTCTGCAATAGGTTGACCTACATTTTAAATCAAAATATGTTTTATTTTAATGTTTGAATTTTGTTTTTAAAAAATTGTCTTTTAAGAATATTTAAATTTGGATGAACAATGTAAATAATGGGGAAAAATCGTATTTTATCAAGTGCGAATTGTAAATAAAATAGTTCCATGTGTCAAAATAGATGAAGATTAGTCAACAAATAATAAATGTCACGGGTGAAAAGCGAATGGAATAGGTGACGATAGCGTAGTGTTGCGTATATGCATGCGATGTATATATGTATATATATGTTTGGTTGAGTGTTTGGCCAGTGGATTAAGCCTCTTCCCCCAGTGGATGCCATACGGTACAAGCCGCGCACTAATCCACTGACTCATTGTTGTGGTGCTCGCCCCGCGAGACATGAATTAGTGATGAGGATTAAGGATCACCCCTACTGGGGAGCCTTCTGGTTTTATGCCCGAACAAGACTCGGCGAAGCAGACAGTACTAAGGAACAGATTGTCCAAGAGGAGGATGGATCGATCAATCGGCGGTGGCCACAATCTGCCGGGCCCAGTGAGTGCGCGTTCGACCAACCGAACCCCATACTAATAGAGTTAATCTAGCTTGGGTCTCCAGTGCGTTGCACACTACACAAGTGGGGAACCCAATGTGCTCGACCGGCCTTTGATAGCTTTTAAATTTAATTAAACATAAACACACACATAAGAACTATTGCTGCAATCATCATCGTTCTCGTTATCATCATCATCATCATCATCATCATTATCATCTTTGAAAATCGTCATTAGAAATCCCAGTGTCAATGTTGGTGGTAAAACATTTAAAAATACATAATATTTGTCTTTCTTAACTCTTTCAATTTGGTCAAATTAGAATTATTGAACGCAATCGAGCAGAAGAGAGTAAGGAAATTGTGTGTTGCCCCGACCGCATTCTAACCGCATTCGGATGAAGCTTGATTGAAAGCTTGACGATCTAAGTCTGCCACAACCCTTTTGCCATGTTGAATGGATCGATCTGGTCGCTTAGCTGCCGGCTTAGATCGCAAATTGGACTGCTTCGTTAAGAGGAACCAAATGCCAAGTTGTCTGATCAATTCAACCACTCACAGCCCACACACACACAATCATGCAATTTAAGCACTCAGAAACAATGTCAAACGACAATCGTCAAAGAAGCCCCTCAATTCAACGCAACTCTTCATGACTGGATTTTTGATTGAAAATTATGCAAATTCAATTTAGTCTTTAGTTTCTCCTTCATGCATTGTATATTTTATATAATATAAAATTTAAATAAAATTTTATTATCAATATGCGTTTTTATTTCCCCTTTTTCATCGGTTTGAATTTTAATGTGATATATATTTGTGGTTTTGAGCATAATAAAATGTATATAAATTGTTTATTGTACGTTTGTACGTTTTGTGAGTTAGAGTTGAAAAATAAAGCAGTGAATCAAAGAAAACGAAATCTTTTGGTTCAAAGTCGGCACTAATTGACGAGCACGTCTTTGGAGGCTACTGGTCAGTGCTAAACCTTAACTCTGCTCTCGTTTATTTGCTCTTCCAATTTGACTGGCTAGAATTGGTAAGATGCGTTCTCTCTCACTCTCTGTCTCTCTGTCTCTCTCTCTCTCTCTCTCTCTCTCTCTCTCTATCTCTATCTTTCTCTCTTGCTTTCCAATGCAACCAATGGACTTTACCGCCCAGCATAGCAGAGCAAGAGTAAAATCTAATTAAATTAATCGATCGATGCGGGTTGAAGGGAAAAAAGGAAAGAAAAGCAAGTAGATGCAATAGCAAGCCGGCAAGCTACGAAAAGGCTGAAAGTGAACCACTGGTCCTCGTCCATCGGGTCCAACTGCATCATCGACTGACCATTAGCGTTTATCTAATTTGGCTATGGCCAACAATGCACCCGCTCATGGCCCGTTGTATATCCAAACACACAGAGACACACACTCACCCAGCACTAAAGAGGGGGTAGGCTAAAATTGATGACTCTCAAAGATGCTATTTGGTGTGTTGCCAAGAAAGCAAGACACACACAAACACACATAAAAGAATTGCCAGAATCAGCCTGTTTGTGCTGATGGCGACAGAACGGCCGAGGACTTACGGGACAGACGATCATTGGCAACAATTAGACCAAAGCGACATTGTAACACAGAGCCAGTTCTCAGAAGTGAGGGCAAAAGTGAAAGAGAGAGAGAAAGAGAGATAGGCCGAGCTAGCTGTCAAGTGCAATTTGTGCCCACTCGACACGAGCAAGCCAAACTCAGTCCGACGGGTTACGAGCCCAAAAAGCGACATTGGAAGCAACCGCGCGCAGCAAGACAATGGCCGGGCGCCACTTTGACAATCGTCTGATCTGACTTGGGTCCGAGAGAATGTCCGACCCAAGTCAGTGAGCGTGACATTACTACTGGCCGATTCTGCCCGAACCAACAACAACTCTTCAGACGGCCCAACTGGACACTCGATGCATTGGCTATTGGCGAGTGTGTCAGCCGGATTGTCATTTCAGATGCCCCTTTTTATAATGCAGTAATTTTCAGTAATCAATTCATTTGGTAAATTAGTTTCTTCTCCCGGTTCTTTTTTTATTTTCACATTTAAAATGAAAATACAAAATTATAATTAAAATAATAATACAAAATGCATTTATTTAATTAAAATGGTGTAATAATTAATTAAAGTAAATATATTT
>DVQH01001242.1:0-13869 GCA_018231625.1 Papilio phestus | reverse complement strand
AGCAGCTCCCCGGTGTGTAGTGCGGGATCAGTGCTCCTGGGGCGCTACTGTAATCAGACTTTGATTAGTTAGATACTACCAAAATATAAGAATGAAAATATGCGAAAGTGGAATTAATTATAATTTAAAATTTTGGGTGTTCAATAAAATAATGCAAAATATATTAAATTTATTATATTATTATATATTGTTTTTCTCGAAACTCACACCTACCGATCCTACGAGTTACTGGCTCTGCCTGATGCAGATTTGACGCCTTTTATGATAATGATGATAAATTATATCGAATCCAACATTGCTTCGAGTCAAGACTTGTTTGTTTTTATTTATATCTGCTTTTTGATGACCCTAAATCAAAATTTATTATGCTGTTTGACACTTGCTTGCGACATCAAAAGCTTAAGCGGCACATTGCGTTTTGAATTTGTGGATTCTTGGAGACATTTGTTACACTCGTTGACTGGTGACAGTGAGAGAGAAAGAGAAAGAGTTGAATGATCGTCTCTTGTTGATTTGTTTGTTATTTTTAGTTTTGTTCGCTTAGTTTGCACTGTTCTCAGCTTGGGTTGAATTCTAGCAAGAAATACGACTTCACATTGACCTCTTTGGCTAGTATCACTGGCAATGAATGTTCTAATTTGGTAGAGATCGATTCGCGCCAAGGATTATCGTGTATTTGATCTATTCGAAACGAGCGCGTGTTTGATCTCATTGTGAAAGCACAAAACATCAATCATCATCATTACGTTACGCCTAATTCGCAACGAGGTTATCTTTGAGGAAGCGCATCTTTCGTGCTACACGTGGAAGATGTCTTGTCTGATACAATAATAATGATAACGACAATAAATTATTTATTAATTAGTTATAAAAATTCATTACTATATAATCGTTTATATGCTTGAGAGGCGTGGTTAATGTACGGAAACTTTGAGCATTAATTGATGCGACACGTAGTGGACAGAACGATCGCAATCGATACAGGTGTCAGCGGTGGGGCAGTGGAGATTCAGATCAAGAAACAATGAGATAGCGCTTCGTAACACCAAACTACATTATTATTATTTTTTTTATTATAATATATGATATGATAACACTAATTATCGCGCAAACAAAAAGTAGGACAAAAAATGAATCTAAAATCGGTTAACAGTAGTTACTCACTTTTCTCACAAACTCCCAGAGTAATAAGGGTAGTAATTGTACAGATTAAATAGAACAAACAAGTTTCATTCAGAGATTAACTTAGTTGCTGTTGTTAGAAAAACAACACTCCGAACGCTCAGTGGGTGGCAATCGAGAGAATCCTAAACTAACCCTTAATAGCAAATACTTTATGCCAGTTCTTCTCAGAGAGTTTATAATTTTACTAATTATTAAGTAGGCTAACTACGGTGAGTAAGGGAATCTATTTGTTTAAATGACTCTCAGTGGAAGATGTGAGTAATATTCCGAGGCGAAGTCGTAAGGAGAGGAAAAGTGGAGACACTCTTGAGCGTGCTTATTTGCCGCCTAATCCCCACGCGCGTTTGTCTTTGCTACACTTCAAATTGTCTGCTAGCTTGATGATTACTATTACCATACTGTTACACCGGTATTTAATGCCGATTGAGGTTGAGACTTGCAGAGTGAGATGAATGCAAATAATAACACTGCCGGGAAAGTAGTTGATTAGAGCGATGAGTCTATTTATACCACCTGCTTTGTTTGACTTTCAATTGTTCACAGAGATTGCTCGGTCCGACATGAGATCGAACTTCGAGTGGCTTTATGTTAATCGTTCTACTTCAATTGCTCCTTTTGCTCTCGATGTACACTAGCGATGATAGTGCCTTCTCATTTCTTATCAATTCCCACCAACTCTTTTAATCGTATTGTCCATTATGATTTAAACCTAAGTTCGAATTTATAAACGTTAGAAAGTAGTGAAACTAGACAGAATTAATAAATACCGAGAAAAAGAAAATGATTATTTATTGTATATATGATGAGCTATAAAAAAGGTGTATGATGGTTTGTTTCTAAAAATAGCTATTCGATGGCAGCACTTTGGAATGAGTCAGTTTAGTTTAGTGATTTACGGTTATGTCACCAGGGAAAGTGACCATTGAAGTCTTATTCCATGAGTTTGGAGTCAATGTCTGAAGTGAAACGACAATTATACTAACTATATTAATTCTTGGTCAGGTGACTTGCTTCACTCGTTATGATGATATGCAGCTCTGGGATGGGTGATAGCATCTATCGCCATGCTTGTACTATATGTGATCGAGTTGAAATGGAAAAAGCATTGTCGCATCACCATAGACGAAGATCATCATTTAGCTACGAGGATGAGTCCTCACTTGGCAGTCATACTTCATCTTCGGCCGTATCATCTGACAGCCAATCGGCTTTACCTGAATTGGGATTAACCTCTTATGGTCGACTTCGGGTATTAGGACGTCGCGAGCTTCGCCATGCTCGTGGTCAGCTAGCTTTCTCCACTTCAAGTCTAGTTGACCTCGCATTTGGTTTGAAGCCAACCGACCTGTCACAGCACTCATCTCTGCATAACAGAATTCGCAATTCTCGTAATTCATCCCTTCGACGCCGCACTCAACACCGGACTCGAACTTCTTTCAAGAGTAGTAGAATGTTATCTAACACTTGTCTCCACAATAATAAAAGTAAGTAATATTGAAACTGATTGTAATATAAATATAGTTGAATGCTTGAACTTTGTCAAATTTTTTAGGTTTTCTAGGTGTGTTTGCTTTAACATCAGTCAATTAAAAGAGAATTGAGCTAGTAAAAACTAATGAAAGTTCATTTTTGTCACCGTGATGCTTTTACTTTCTCTTCAAGTGAATTGTGAACACGTAGATCTCAGTCAAGTTGAAGGCATGCGAACGAGGTGGTTTTTGCAATTGGTAGTGAAAAACTGCGGCTCACTCATCAGTGGTGCTGTGAAACAATGCAAAGAACGTAATTAGGATCAGAGATGCGTTATTGCACTTTTCTCGGGTCGTGATTCATCTACTGGCGTCCTGATTTGTGGCCACTAGTTGCTGCTAGAGCCACCGAATCAATCGATCGGTGTTGGCTCGATTAATAACGGCAGTGTGTGTGTGTCATCTAAAAATAAACCGGTATGTGGAAGCGGTCATCACTGGCGGCCAAGACCAGCGCGCCACCGAGAATAAACTTGTCTCCCGCCGCCGATCGTCTTGCTAAACTCACGCTAATGGTGGCCTTTCCTATCCAGTCTCCACCGGTCGATTTTCAATTTCTAACGCGTGCTAATGCCACGGACTGGTCAGAATGAATGCAAACTCGCTCACTGTTCAAGCACGCCACTGGATTGCTGGCATATATACTATAGTTGAGCTCACTTGGCCATGGCTAATAGGGCTGACATTCAAACATGATTCTCCGAAAAGCGAACACTTATGGTGATGGCCAACGCGTGCTGCTATCCCCCTCCGATCGATGATTTATGTTATACCAATTGATCAATTTCTCGCTTGGTACCAGATGCAATTTGCATCACCCACTTCTGTTTCTCGATTAAATGTCTACTTACTCGATTGCTGCTCTATGTTGTCTCTCTGGTGCAGTGTCGTTATCGGATCAAGTTTGATTTATCAACAACTTGGTGTGTTGATGTAGGTTAGCGGTCGGTTGATTGTGACACGCTCTTGCACCTGTTCCAAACTGTGTGCTAGATGCCTGACAGACTGATCGATGGCAACGAGCCCACGCTACCACTGCACACTACTCGATTGATTGCCTTTCACTTGTGGTCAATGCACGTGCTCTACCTTATAGAGCCGCTACTACTTCCGAAATTGGCTCAACAGATCACTCTCGCCAATATTGTTGATCTTTCAAAAATCGACCGAAAGGCCTATTTCGACGCCGTCACTGTCATTTTATACAAATAAATAGTAGTTTGAGTGTTTTGTTTCACACTTGATTGGTTCTGTATGTTAGATACTGCCATCTGTTACCAAAGTAGACAGAGCTTAGCATTTTGCTTTTCTATTGATTTCCAAGCTTGGCTACTCGACTGTTTTCTAGGTTTTGCATTCTTTATTGTTATTTAACTTCATCTCTGAGATTGATTGTTTTCTTATTGAAAGCGATGGTTAGAGAGGTTGAGGAGTTGTTATGTTTCGCTCGAATTCTGTTCAATTGTTTTCGTTCAAAGCAATGTCATATTGATTAGACAGAATCAAGTTGACGGATTCGCCAAACCAGTGGTTGACAAACGACCAGTCTCACTGACCTAAATTTAAGTCACCATTACTGCAGTAGTAAGGAAAGAAAAGGTGAGAATACCGAAACGGTTAGTAGAAGCATTGATATTTGGTATACATCGTGTAGTCATTGGGAATGTGCGTTAGTGAGAAGACACACATGTGGCTTGCATCCACTCGGCTAACTAGCCGTTTGTGTGAACAAACCCGACCTTTCTCTGGAGTTGGAGATCACTGGCTCACTAAACCACTGGCGAGCTCGTGTCGACTGGCCATAATTGACTTACTTGACCGAGGAGATGAAGACCTCTTAGCGAGAAGTCGGCGACACACGAGAGTGAGGCCAGGCAAAGCAGCTCAACCAGACAAAGCACACGGCACGATGTTTTCACTCGGCTCCTCCTCTCATCACGCCACTCACATTGCAACTCTTTCTTCTTCCCTAATGGGGTGTCTAACTATTACCAATTTGGTTCAAGTAGCACGTTAGTCTTCAATTCAAATCTGCATGCCGAGCTTATGAAATTTATTAAAGTGCCTTTTTTGCATTTTCATTCTCATATGCTAAAATTCCGATTTCAGACAGTGATTATATCATTAAAGTAACTCTAAGAAAGTTACTCACTTTTGATTTTAACACTTATTCATATTTACCAGACTCAGATGCTAATTGATTACTTTATCATGAGTTTAGGTTTATTTAATTATACACATATTATACGTATTATATACGATATATATATACACGTGTATCTAACATCTAACACATATTAAAGCATTTGCGTCAAAACTGGATGCTATTTCTACCCAAGTGACGAGATAAATAGATTGCGACTTTAACACATAAACAACGGGTACAAAGCTAGTTATTATTATAGATTATGACATAAAAGGTCGAACTTTAGTTACGCCAGCATGTGAGGAAGGGTAGAGGTTAAAATTTTTCATAAACTCCTTCATTGAACCGTGCTTTTTAGTAAGCAAAAGTGCTCATCATATGAGAGAGGGGTTAAAAAATCCAATATTTTGCTAACGTAATTAATGTATGACCCTAAGTGATTTATTTGTGAAAATATATTGATCCAAAACATAGTGGCTAGTTTTATAGGCAAGTAAATAACCATTATAAATAAAAAACACGCAGATCATACACACATGTGTTATAGTTTGGTTATTGTATGCGATAATTCAAATCACATGTGTTCATGTTGCACACAGAGTATTTATAGAAAAGTTTGTCCGCGCCTAGGCTACTGTGTGACGTTGATGACACACTTGTCAAGATGAATGATCATGCCAATGCAATCAATTGACCTTCTTCCACATGGAAGTTACCATGCTATTATTATATTTTAATACTAATCAATCTACTGCCTCTTGTTTCCCGAGTAGATTAATGTTTCATATTTTTGTCAAGAATTAGATTATCAAGATTACAAAAGATTTTGATATTATACTCTTTGTATACCAAAAATGATTCTAAACATTATAGGTTGTTGCTTAATTATTAATATTGTTAATATATGTAAGAATTAGTATAGTATTAAAGTACTAATTATATTTATTAGAAAATCTATAGTGTAGTGTAAAATTCTAGAATTCAAGGTCAAAATTAGAATGTAAAGTTTTGTTTATTTTTGTCTAATTTTATTTGCATGACATTTAAATAATTTTGTATGATAATGGTTAGAATAGAATATTGTATTTTAAAAAAATATATCTAATAGTAATCTTTCCTAGATGTTCAACGAGTAAATCTTCATTTTGCTTAGGTTGTTTGCTTTTCGATGACTGATGGTTTGTGTATGTGACATAGGTGACATATAATATCTTGGTGGTGAACAATACTAGTATACTGGCCGAGTTGAACTGTACTAATGACTTGACAACACGGTCAGTCCAGACGCGTGCCCACACAATGCTATGAGAAACTTCCATGACTGAGTTGACTTCATTTCTTCATTAGTGGCACTTCATTCATCTCAATGAGGCACCACATTTATTTGCTGGTTGCTCAAGCTAACGTGCCAAACTAGAAAGAGGGCACTTTTGGCACTCTAAATTGGTATATACCAATTTTTCCTGAGTTGGTTGAGTTTATTTTTTTCATTATAAAACGTCTATAAACAAAGATTATAGTGTGAGAAATATTTGAAAGTTTTGTAATTTTTTCTTTAAAAATTAAATTGTTCATAATTTCTTTCAATAATGCTCTAATATGTGAAAATATTCGGAATTCTTGAATAATAAGTTTTAATAATTATATTTGAAACTTGACTATTCTTTTTTATCAATTGTTGGTACTACTTGAAAATGAACCTCCAACTTTAGAAAATTAACCCCGATGGTCAAAAACTTTTTTGACTTTCACTAATGAGTATATATTTATTTCAAAAGCTTTTGAAAATGAGGTAATGAGAAAATACTAAGAATTTTTTAATTTATATATTATATTATTATATTAGTATTCCTATTTCTCAGTGGTGTTAGTTCATGCGGCACACAATGACAGAGCGATCAACAGGTGTGAACTATGTGCAATTAGGCGAGACGTTTCCGTATAGCCCGAGGACGAAGTGTGGGCCGTGTGCGTGAATCTAGACAATCTAACTAATGAACCACACCGAGAGTCATGCTGGCGCAACCTATCTCTAGGGAATGGATCAATGACTTCCAATAGACCCCTTTTAATCTTCGAGGCAACTTGGCCAATGTTGCAACACTGTTGCTTATCTGCTTCATCGATTTCTTAGATTTTTGAATTGAAATGCTACTTGTGACTTGGTCACGGTTCAATTGGAAAGTGTTGATGAGCTCAGTCTACTTGCCACATCGAGTGAGCTAATCACTGGTGCTAGTTTCATTTGACGTGTCTCGCGATGTGTACGTGCGATACAACTGTTCTCAGAGACAAGCGTGGCCGAGTGGCACGCGCTCAGTAAAGCCACCAAACACAAAGAGCACAAGAAGCATCGCTTGTCTCCATTAGCCCACACTATCTCATTAATCCTTCTCTCGCGTTGCCTATCACTACCAATTAGATTTTTCACATGAATTGACAGTTTATCACTTGCACATAGTATTGCCATTTGCGTTGACTCTTGCTTTGATTCAAGATAAGGACATTTGTGTTTACTTACTTGATCAATTCTGGATTATAACTATACCTTCCGCATGCTGAAAAGCTAGAGCACAGAAAATTGATTATTTGCATGCTCCAGCAGATCTCTCTTGTTTCTATTTAGTCTACCTAATCGATTTGCAATCCACTCTCAATTGTGTCAAATGCAAGCTTCACTGTTGGCATCCGGTTTTATTTGCTTATGTTTATAACGTTTTAAATGCGTCAAGTAAAGGCAATATGGTGTGAACAAGCATATAATTATAATTAACCCATATAGCTAATTACTAATATTGAGCTCACCAGTTTGCTCCTTTATTTTTGAGTGTATGTAACGCTTCGATGATACTTTGGAAGATTGTCTATTTGAAATAAATCTCGAGTAAACCTACTTTCCAGTAAAGTTATGACAAATAAAAGAACCATACCGGGTTTCCATAGGAAAGTGGCTTCAAAAGAAAAACTTGAAGCCGATTGACATTTAATTAATTAGGTACCTTTGCCCATTTAAAAACAAACAATTGAATTTGCCATTGTTAGGGCAGCATTGCTAAATTGACACTGGTTTTATCTAGGGATCTCAGCTTAATCCAACTCCTTAAAAAACTGCACTTATGTCCGAAAGTAACTTCATAATTGGTTTATAGTGTCGTTTTTCTTACAATTCGATTTTCGATTGGATTAAGCTGAGTTCCCTATTTTATCATTATTCAAAATCGTAGAAAATAGGCGATTTTAAGTGATTTTTCACTTAAAAAACTTGTTCCATTTATTATAATTTTAATTCTCTACCCGATTCTTGTTTTTTAAAAACAGTTCCCAAAAACTTTTGCTATATATTATGTCTGATTTAGCTAAAAATTGATTTTTATCTTTTACCCTAAAACAACTTTTCTTTGGTATGGTTCTTTGAATTAATTCAAGTTTTGTGTTCAAAATAATATATTTTTAATAAAATAAATGTTAACTAGCTACTCGCAACGGAAATAGTATAGTGAAGAACAACTCAATGGTATCAATTTTGCGAATTTTTTAAACGTTTTTTTCTTTAATGTCATAACACGTTTTAAGAATAGGTAGATAATTGTTAAATAAACTTTTGTAAATCAAGGTGGTTTGCCGTGTGCAGAGACTACCCCAATCTGTCACCTTTTGCATGAGTGCGATCGCATGAGCCACTCAAAGAGGCCATACTGGCCTGTAGTCGATAAGTCACTGAAACGTGCCTGCACCCAAATCAGTAGCTGTCATGAAGGTATACCTGTACGTACATGGTGTGTGTGTGTGAGTGAGTATGTTTGTTTTGACTTTCACTCTTGCCGCTTGCTGACCGGTTGCCTGACTGATGTTTGTGTCATTGGCTTGTTTCAACTCACTCGATCAACACAATTCGTGCTTCCAACATTAGCTCGCCAGTCAGGACAGTAGACATAAGCAACTGCGCGCTTAGCTTGCAACTATGGTTGATTATGTAGAAGCGGTTGAGGATGTTCAACCATTGGCTTCTGTTTTCTACTTTTCATTGCTGTATTTTATCTTTATGTTGTGTTTTAATTTAAAACAATTTCAAATAAGGGAATGGCAAGAGAAGTTGAAAACAAGACAAAAGATTATAATAACAATTATTTTATGATTTTCACTTTCCCTATTATATAAGTTTGAATTTCAACTTTGTTACCAAGTGTGAAATAGCGAATGAGTTACTTTACTAGCACTAGTCATACTAGCACATCTTTTGGTTTTATATTATTGCTACAATGAATTTTACTTTGAATGTTGATTGAATTAAACTTTATTTAGACCAAAACTCTTCACAGACAACGTACATCTTATAACAGTAAATTAATAAGTGAACCAACTAATCAGTCATGCGGGTAAAAACATTAACTTCAAGAAAGTTTTGCAAAATGTGTAATTTTTTGCTAATTAATAGTGACGAGTTAGCAATAACAATAATAATAATAATATTATTATTATAGCCTAAATCAGAATGTGCTGACACTTTCTTTGATTGTACCAGTGGTTTGTCGTGATTCTTAGAAGCGGCATGAGTAGAAAAGCTAGGTATCGGCGATGTGTCGCTCAAAATAGCGATACGCACTGATTGGCATTGGCGGTAAGATTAATTATAAACCATCAAAGAGGAGAAACAATACAGCGAACATTGAGAGAGAGAAGTGATGTTTGGAGGAGAGCAAAGTACTATCGGATCAAATCGTTTCTCGATTGACCTACAATCGTCGCAGCTGAATCTCTTCGTGCTAATTGCCAAATGACACGCTTCGGATGAGAGCGGTTGATTGGAGACGACTGGTTCGCGCAATTCGGTTGTCATTGTCGATTTCTAGCGACTACCTCTCGCCTGCACAATCAGTGCTCATCGTTCAGTGTGGCCTCGATTGTTTTGGTCGCGCCGAGCAGGGTTAATGGCAGCGGCACTGAGTCGTCTGGTTACCACACTGTGCCAACCTGAATTCAATCACCCAGCCTACCGTTTGGACGGATTGGCACACCATCTTAATTAAACAATGACAGCTTGCCGACACAATGTCGCTTCTATCTGATCTAGATCGACGCTAGATAGTCAGATTCGATTGGCACCCAGCATAATGCGTACACTCTAATCACAGCTTTGAGCTACATCAACCAATTGCTCCGTGCCTGGATTTTTCACCTTATTGGTTGACTTAACTTGTTTCCTCTTTTGACTAGACCTCGATGACCAATTGGTTTTAGATAGATGCGACAAGTGTTGCCACTTGCTTTGTGATTGGAGGTCAATCTAATTGGGTAGTTTGTGGTCATTTCCTGCTAGTAAAGCTGCTATTGTCTGCTCATCACAATGCTTCTCTCACTACAGTTCCTGGTAATTACTTGCTATACTAACAAAAACTATTTTCAAGTTTTGTGTCGGGTGATATTGTTGTCAGCCAATCTTTGTGATAGCCTACAAGTTAAATTGATAAGTTGTGACAAATTAATTTTTAATCTAATTGTTTCTTTTGATGCTTTTCTCTCTCTCTCTCTCTCTCTCTTAACATGTGATAAGTGAAAAGCAACCTTGCACTCTAACCGATCAATATTTATGACTGTTCATCTTGTCTAATAACGGTCCATATTCGAAGTTGATAGGTGAATACGCTTAAATTTGCATCAACGCTACTTTCTATATCAGATAGGACTATCACAAAGTTCTTGCTTCAATATGATAATAATGATAGCTTGTACCATTATGGGTTGTCGTAATCTTTAACTCACCTATAGACTTGAAGATATTTTTGGTATAAAAGGCCGTGCTGCAATTTGCATTGTTCTTGATCGTTTTACTTATTTGAGACTGCTAGCTATTTCAGAAGAACTATTTCTTCTTTGAGCACCTATCTTTAAGTATACTTAAGAAACTGACGCTTTGATGTTTTGCCATTCAGTGATCGATCCGATTGGGTATGCTCGGAATAAATTGTGTTGCAATTTACAATTAATGCTTGCTTGCATTGTTTTCTTCCAATCATGGGTCTCTTCGTTTGATTGTAAGCTTTAAGCTCTTTTTGGTGAGAACAGTTTTCCGGAGCACTACAGAAAACCTGTTTGCTTAAAATCATGGTTACCTTTGACCTTAGCAACTTTCATTTGTCTTGTTGGTAAGTTTTTTGTTTGCTCAGGCCTACTTTTGAAGTCATTTGCCAGCCATTCAGATGAGTTAGTCTCACAGAACCTCTTGACTAACCTGAGATTGTACTTTCGAACATTGCTGCTTTACCCATCGAATGTTCGACTTATCTGGAACTCTTTACGCTATATCTTACACTTGTTGTGTGGATGTAAGTATTGTGAAGTGCATGCCTACAGGATCTAGAAGCATCTTGTGTGCGGCAGTGTTTGACCGATGGCGATCGGCGAAAGCGATAGGCACGCGCGTGCACTGAGCCTTGTTGTCTATTCATGGTACTCTCTCTCGGTGGCAATCGCCGATTCGGTTACGCTCGTCTTATCACTTGCGCGCGCTGGCACATTCGCTTCCAGGCATCTCCGCCTTGCCTTGCCGCTAGAGATTTCACTCGATATCAGAGTGAATGAATGAAGAGTCGGCAGGCGGGCGGGAGGAAATGAATGAGTCACATGCGCGCAGCTCGAGTAGACTCAAGAGAGACTGTGAGGCAGAGGCACGAGAAAAAAGCAACACAAGTGGTTCTCTCAGATTAGCCTCTCTCTCTCTCTCTCTCTTTCTGTTGTTTCGGGTCGAGTTTGCTCTTTCACTGGCGTCTGGTCACTTAGTCTGCTCGCTTCATTCGCATGAGCACGTGTCTAACTTACACTGGCACTTAGAATTATTATCCCTAGCTAGTACAGATCATTTGTAAGTAGTACCATCTCTAATAACAACTATTCTTCATTAGTTTGTGTTTGTTATTAATCACTTTATCTTCATTTTTTATTCACATTTTTTTCTGTATTGTTTTGGTATGGCTTTTTAAGAAAAATTCTTTACTAATTTGTCAATGGCGTGATCAATCATTAGTACCTACTGCTGTTGGTGGTTGAACGTCAAAACCCCAATTAGCAATGCTAATTTAGCACTAATCAGTGTGATCAATATTTTCAACTGTTGATTTTCTTTGTAGGGCATCGGTACAAAAATTTGACAATCGCAAAGGCCAACGTTACTCGAAATCCCCAGGTGAGCAACAACAACGGTGATGACAGCGGGTGTAGCGAAGAGGAAGAGTTCCTTATCACTGATCAGCATCAAATCCGCGAGCAGTTGAGTACGCGGCTGGTTACCGAAAACAATAGGCCACGGGCAGAGGGCCATCAGCAGCACCGACACTCGTCTGCACAGCAGCTGTCGGCAGAAGAGGACGATTCCTATCGGCGCTTGCAGTCCAGTGTCACCACTCGGCACCGGGCGCACAGGTGTCTCTTGCCTTATGCTCCTTGCCCTGCTACTGCTGCTCTCGGTGTGAGGCAGACCGACGAAACTGGTGCAAGAGCAACAAGAGAGCGACGACTTGCTGTGTCACCGCGATCGCGCTCCACCGAGTGCCGCCATTCCTATTGTCAGTCTGCTCGTCGCGACAGCCAGAATCACAATGGGTTTGTAGTGGGAGACAGATACTTGGAGTTTGACAACAAACGTGAACGGCACTTGAGTGTGCCATGCACGAGTGGTGCACTACACACTGGCTACTCTGATGGTCACTTGTCGACACCGGACTCTCACGCTTGGCATCAGGCTACATCTCTGAATGGCATTGACTCTGGAAGATCACTTCCTTTACTTTCTACTAGTGTCAGTTTCAACTCACCTACCGCTACGACCTGTGCTCTTCAATCATGTCACAAAAGTGCAATCCTTGAGTTACCTGTTTCACTATCCTCGAGAAGCGATTCCGTGCCGAGTCACCGCCAAATCCAGCGTGATTCGCCTACTATCAATGCTCTGCTTTACTCGAAAACCGAATGGCAAGCACTGAGATGGCCTTCGGTGACCGACCCCTCAAGTTGCGGTGTCACTGACTGTGGTCTTCGATTGTCCACGCTACCCCCGACAACGGCTTTATCGTCATATAGCCCGCCTACGCAACCACAAGTGCTCCCAGCAATAATCCACGGCAAACAATGCCATATACCCTCGACACTCACTAACAGTAGTGTAGCGCAGTCAAACATTTCTAGTCTAAGAGCGGAAGAGTTTGACATCGAGATCACTGGCCACAACCAAAAACAACAGCAAACACAGTCAAAGGAAGTTGGTGGTTTGCTCTACTCAGCTGCCAACGCAACCAATGGTGATAATCATCAGAGCCTGGAGAGAGTAAATCACCGCGACGACCACCGTAATGGAGTGACTGTGCCTAGAACTAGCGGTGTATGTCCTCGTGAGAGCTTGAGAGACACACCATCAGTGCCGGTGTATGATTCGATTGGTGAAGTGTGGCACCCCAGTGTTGTGATCGACTCTTTGGAGCCGCCTCGACACGGCTACAGCGCCTTGAAAGCATCACCAGCAACGCGATATCTGATCGACACCGCAACCCCGTGCGCAGTGTTGCCTCGTGTTGACAACAATCTGCATCATTGCGCCGAGCGAGCCTCGAGCCAACCAACTGCCAACGAGTCTTCAGTGCTCCAAACACCCTCATTGCATCCCATTCACCAACACCTTGTTTTTGACTACTCCAATCTCTCCAAGTCTATCTCTCTGCAACGTGTCTCTCTTCACAAACCCAGCCAATCTCAAGCAAAACTCTTCAAGACTTTCAATTCAAAAATGACGACGAAGGGTAAGAACTCATGACGCAGCGCTTCTCTTATGTTACACTCTAGGGTTATGGGATGGGCAATGAATAAGTTGACATTGAAACTAATAGGTGTGTCTCGATTAGCTTTCTAATGACTCCGCTAGATTGCTCAACAACTGTACTTGTAATTGATGACTAGTAACACTTATACAACACTGACAGACCGGCGTCTAAATATATTTGAAATAATTATTTTTTTTCCAAA
>DVQH01001241.1:0-13885 GCA_018231625.1 Papilio phestus | reverse complement strand
GAGAGAGAGAGAGAGAGAGAGAGAGAGAGAGAGAGAGAGAGAGAGAGAGTAAGACTGATTGATCAGACCCGATGGTCGGCGGGTGATGAATGGCGTAAACCGTGGTTTGGAGCACAGCAGCTGCTCCAATCGAGCTCCGATCAAAGATCTTTGTGGGTGAAAGTGAATAAGCCAAAGAGAGCCAAACTCAAAAGACAAGCATCAATTAGGCAAATCACTCTTCTCTCCCCTCATTTCTCTCCCATGTGGCTCAATCCGATACAAACACACACACACACACAGACACACACTAACTCTCGCATTGGCAATAACATCAAAGCAATACAACCTTGAAATTGGGTGAAGAACAAGACAAAACAAAAACGAAAAAAAGAAGACACGATGTTATTACAGACATCGACAGAAAAAACACAAAAAACACAAACGACTTGAGTGAGTGACAACACATAGTGAAACAATACCAATGGCATCACGTGAATTCAATCACCCAGATTCACAAACACACATAGGCAATCTAATCAATGATTGGTGGTGATGACACCTTTGGATAATTACAACTTTGTTCTATTTCTAATTTCAATTTGTTGATCAACTTTACAATTTAGAATGGTTGTACTTTCTTCTCATTTAAGTTATTTTTTTATTTTTAATTTAGACCAGTCTAATTGTTTTTGGGTCAGTTGTTCAAAATTGTCAAAAATATAAATTGAACCAAACTTAATCCTATTGTTTTGATTTTAATTTCAAGACAGAACAAATAGGTATATAAATTTTGATAATGCTAAATTTTAAGATTCAATAAGGAAAAAACTTCAAACTCTTTGGCAATTGGTTAGGCAAATAAACATATAAAAAGTAGACCAATTTAAATCCGATTGTTTTGGAAAATATTAAATCCCAACACAACAACAATCACTGCTCTATTGATTCGCATTTTATTACATGTTGCTAATCTGATTTAATTTTAAAGTCTACATACTTATATGCTAAAGTAAATCAATAAGGAAGTAAGGGTTTCTACTTTTGATTTATGAAACAACAATGGCAATATTTAAAAAGTCGAACAAAATTTTCTTGAGAAAAAATAACCATAAAACGCAACAAACACTAAAAAGAAGATTAAACTTTGTGTGTTTTGTACATATCATCATCATCATTTGTTTTACACAAATTGACATATCGACCATTACATACGACTAGTGGTATAAATATTGTTTTGAAGAGATTTTGATTGCGTGTTTTAATGCAATTTGACCTGTGCTTATAGCATCCGAGTAAACATAAACAAATCCGCATTGTAAAGAACGTGCAGGAATTGTTTTTTAATATTTTTTTATGAGTAGACAGATGTGCATAGGATAGTTTAATGTTCATTGAGATTTTCTTACATTCTTGACTCACATTCTTTTTATTCTAGTCGGCTTTCAAGAGTACTGATTTAGAATATTTACTTCTCAAGAGTGATGGAGATAGAAAGCAATAGAGAATTCCTTATTCTTCATTCAATATTTTTATTATTCTCTTTTTTCTCTCTCATTTTCCATGTTAGTGAATCGTGACCAATAAAATCTTGGCCAGGTTGGTTAAAACTCACTTCAATTGTGCTGCTCACGAAAGCCATTAACACTGTTAAAGGAAAAAATATTGCCCACACTAGAATCATCAACACACACAACATTCTCTTTTTCCCTTCATCCTTGATGTTGTTTTAGGTAGAATCTAATTTCAATTTTAATTTAATTTAAAATTCTAATTATTCCACTCATAAAAACAACGGACGTTTTTATTTTTCCATTTGCATTGTTTTGGATAAAATATAAAAGCGTACAAAGTAGTAGAAGTAATCGGTGTAGAAATTTTTGGGTTGATGTGAGTAAAATGTGTTTCAAGTTGCTTTCACTTTTTCTTTTTTTCTCTTACACTCTACAAACTATCACATTTGAATTGGTGTGTGTGTTTAACTGTGTGTGTGAAATGTAATAAAAGAGTGTATGTCTGGGCAACGATGGCTACTGGAATGGTTATTGTTCTTCTCATTGGTTAGACTACTTTTGCTTAGTGTTTGTGTGAGAGAAAGTGAGTGAGTAAGTGTGTAAGTTCAGTTCCAAATGGCACTTCTTCGATGGCCACTCTCAATTGAGGACACCAAGGAGCAATCGAGCAATATACATATACTCCCTCTTTTATACTAGCATATCTCAAGGAATTTAGTCCTGAATTGTAAACGACATCACTTCCGTGCAATATCTATGATTATTGTTATTGTTAAGTAGAGCTAAGCTGTAAAATCACAAGTGTCCGTTCTTTCAGCTGAATCTTTAAAAGTCCTCAATTGACTCTTGGAATTTATGCAATTGGTTTATTCAAGAAATATTTACTAAATTCTTTTTTAAACATAAGAGAATCGATAAACTATGGCGTTTAAATATTCAGTTTTGGCTCACTTTTTTGTGCCATCCCCCTTACTGACAAAACATATCATGATAAATAGGCACGATAAACGCATTTAATTAGCCATATTTTTCTTCTACCACTTTACCTCTCCAGGGGCAAAAAATGCAAGAATGAGACCGTAGAAGAAGATAGTGTAAAAAAATTATGGAGAGAATCTGAGAGTCACTAGCCCCTCCCTAATATATGACACCCCTAATGGTTAGCCATTAAGAGATTAGCGGTAAAAGGAGTAAAAGAGTGAGGTGGAAAGGGTGAGAAAGGTAGAAGCGTGGATGAGCAAATGAGCTTGAGAGCAAACCCTTAAAATAGAAACTCAAAGATATCGAGACACACATTGTTGATACAAAGCATTGATTGATGTGAGTTTGATTACACAATGGATTCATCATTCTTGTCGGCAAATGAGAGCGAAGTGAAAGATAGGAATACATGCAAATTGAAGCTAATGATTAATATAGAAAAAAATCTTTGACCAGAAAACCACTTGGTGAATAGCCGAGAGGCTTGCTTGCTTTCAAGATAGACGCCATTTGCTATAACTGTCTTATAAGTGTAAAGAGAGTAAAGGAATATCCCATCAACGTGTTCCAATTGCGTAATGGTAAACTCAAAAAGAACTGTATTGCTTGGAGTAAAGTAGCGAGGAGGAGAGGGAAGATTAGAGTGGGCATCGATTTGGCTTGAGGCCCATTAGATGCAAGTGGCGTGTAGCGTGATCGTATTCGATTGCTAAGGTGACCCAGAGTTTTGGCTATTGCGAGAATAAGAGAGGGAGGGAAAGAGAGAGAAGGGGAGAGAAACGGCACTAGAGTCCCTACGAATTGGCACCGCTATTGAGCGAGTTGCGAGTTTAATCGGAAATGTCCACCGCGGAAGCCCAAAATCAAAGCAAGCCAACTGGGTTGGATCGGGAAGACCAATCGGACCCAAACAGTGAATTAAGAGGGGGAAGGAAATCCGAAGTTATAATGGTCCGAGAGAAATAAATGGTTGGCGATTAATAATAATAGAGAGTGAGAGAAAAAAGTGAAATCGGGATGTCTGTCCTACCCGATGGTGCCCGGGTGGGGACCAACTGGCACCAAGAAGTGGCCACGGCTTGGATCTTGTCGTCGAACCACCCAAACAGACTGCCATAACTCAACGGGGTAGGTTTTTTCTGATGCAAGCTATGGACTCTGAGGGATGACAAGGCGAACCTCCCCCCAAACGCCAACCGACTCAGTGCGACCAAGCGAATCGTGTGCATGGGATATGATTTATCGAGGTGAGCCTGCCACAAACCGGCGCCACCTGATTGTTCTTCCTTCTCTCTCACAACCATTCCGGAGCGGAAGTAATACCATGCCGGACAATCGACCACTCGATTTTCGATATCCAACACTTTTGTCCCACTCTCAATTCTCACCACGCCATCTTGATAGGCAGAGGCAATAACAATTAATAACTGGAACAGAAGTGCCATTGCGTCGCTCCATCGCTTGTCTTGATCATCGCGGGCATCGAATCAGCTGGCTCAACTCTCCCGGGCAATCATCATTGAAGTAATCCAGTGGATGGTGGCCAGTCATGGCTAGCCATCACCATCGACATGTCTTTATTCGCATCACTTGCAACAAATGCTGTCGGCCTACATCTTGATCGGGTGTTCACATATCATCTCACACATCTACACACAATGCGCCCCCGTCCACCACGCATATCTAAGCAATTTCACCGATATCCGAAGAGGGATTGGGAATAATCATTGAAAGTAAAAATCAAATCGAGCTAATTTTACTTTTTTACTTTCGTTTTAAATTGATTATAATTCTAAATATTTTTTAAAAAGTTTATAAAACGGAAACCACTCTGTTGAACTAGGGGGATTCTGGATAAACCTGTACCTCACTCAAACGTTAAGCATCTTTGTCAGTTCGGCTTTGTGTGTTGGAGTGAGTTAAACTTTTTTTGCGCAAAAAGAAGTAAAGAAGAGAAGTAGAGATGAGATGAAGTAGAGCACACAGCAGTAGTACATCGGGGAAGAAGCCGATGTCGATGAGGATGGCAAAGACGTGGGTAAATTGGCCATTTTTGCTTGCAGCTCAGTTCGATGTGTTCACAATGCTCAATTGGGTATGAAAGAGAATGGAGGGCCGAGGAGATAGAGAAAGGAGAGAGGGGGCAAGAATTGAGGGGGGACACGATTGGTAGTGCCAGTTATGACGCGCACGAGGTGATGAGGCTGCCCACTGCTCACACTGGCTTTAAACTCCACTTTCTGGCACAATCTAATTGAGATGTGTTTTTCTCCACTTGGCCTTGTTCATCTCTCGGCGCCGAGGGTGATTGCAAGTCGAGCGAAATCTAATCGAACCACCGAGTTGGCACTGATTGCTTAACTGCAATCCACTCGCACACTCTACCAGACTACCAGACATACAAACACAATTGACTCAATTCATTTAATCATTCTTACATTTTTTTAAAAATTAAGTTTATTTCTATGTTAACTTCATATTCACACACAATTTGTGGCAATAAGTTTGAATGTGATTTTTGATTAAATTTGACAAAGCACTTGATAACTGTTGCATCTATGAACAATTTATAAATAAATAAAACGTCTTTAGAAATTAATATTAAATTAAAACATAAGTAAAATTAAAAATATATTTCGAAAGAAAGGGAGATAAAGAAAAAATTAATTTATCCAAATTTCATTTTTTGACAAAATGTCATTGAGCACATTCAATCTGATTAACCTGTCACTCACATTAGTAATAATAATATATTTATAAAGTTTCAATAAATTGACTTTAGTCACCTTGGTTTGAGAATTGAATAGAGAGTTGATTCAATAGTTTGATTAGAATTATTATTGTGAATATATATATTTATTTGTATTTCAACACATTTTCTCAATGGGTGGTGATGTGCGTAAGCAAAGGCGTAATCTGGTATTTAGTGACCATGGCACTTAAACAGGTTGTGCTTCACACAGTGTATATGCCATGGTCAAGTGTTAAGTGGATCACTAAGTATAGACTGAGAAGAATGGCGTGTAAATATCGCGTGTGACGTGTTGCAGTTAACGTGTTTGTCGAGTTCCAATCTCCTACTGGGAGAGAGAGAGAGAGAGAGAGAGAGAGAGAGAGAAAGAGAAATAAGTAAAGAAAAGTAGATAGACAAGGAACAAGCTACCAAAAAATCAACTTTAGGTATTGTAAATGCATGTGTAAAAGTGCGTATGAAAAAAGGGGAAAATGTAAAAATAAGATATGGTGCCTAGTCAGTTTTGTCATTGACAATGTTGATGTCATTGGCGTGACGACAGTGCAACAAGGGCGAGACCAGTGGCCAAACCAAATCGAATGAAGAGAATGAAAGAGTGAGAATGAAGAGAGAAAGGCCAACCAATGTTCGATGGATTGGGCGTGTGTTTGAGTATGCTTGGTGTGTTCAAGTTAAGCCTTGCGATTAGATCAAGCCAAGCGAATAAGTGTAGCGACGAGAAGCAATTGACAAGGCAAATGGAGATTGAATAGCTTGCAAGCACCACTCGATTGGCCCATCAGATCGGTGCCAGTAGAGCCACCGATGTGCTGGTGGTAATTTTAATTAGACCAACGCGCGGGGCAATACAAAAGCCAGATTACCAGCATCGAGAGAGAGGGATTGCGCCAAGTGACCACCAAACGAAGAGTGGTCGGCGACCGATAAAACGAGTGACCAGCACACACAAACTCCCGTCACACTCTCCCTATATATAAAATAAAAAAGGGGAACGCAACGGTACTTGGCTTTGACGGGATCGGTCATCAAATCTGAAATGGTGTGGCGATTAACCCGAAGCAAAGCGGGCTGCTCGAGTGTACTATTCAAGTGCGATAATCCAATTGGGTTTAGATGCCTGCTCGCACCGCTGGTGGTGGTGATCGTAAAGGGCTCAAGACGGGAGCCAGGTGAGTGACAGCGCTCTGTGCACTCGAGTGGCCAATGGAGGGCACTAGGACTGACCCACCAGTGGTTGCGCAACAGGGATTAGCTTGAGTGCCACTTGAACAACACCACCAACCACCGCCTCAATTGGCGCCACAATTAGTCCAACACAATACAGTTGAGACTCGAAGTGACAAGGTCGCGATTGACCAGCGTGGCAAATCAAAGACGATTACAAATTGAGATTAAACTAGCAACCATAGAGCGCGTCTACAGTGGCCGGGTGATCAATCACAAATCGCATCCTCCGAGCTGACCCCGAAATATGACTCTCTATCTGTACACACATTCGTATTGGACTAGGACTCGGCGCCACACTGGTCGAATTATCAATCACCGCCAACGACAGACGTGCTGGAGAACGGAATCCTGGAGAACGACCAAACGGCTGAGAGAGTGAGTGAGTCTCTCTCCGGACGCCTGGCGTCGACTGGACTGGTTGGCCTGCGCGGTAGGTCGCACTAGGTTGTGCACTCTCACCACTGATCGATCATCGCTAGGTGACACCGACACCACGGTAGCTCGGTGTGACCCACTGGGACTCGGTGCCATCACGTCAATTCATGCCCACTGGCTATTCTGCTAGGCCGATAACATTGCTCACCAACCGTTCAAACTACACTGTTAAAAATACTGTCTGGTTATAACCTTACAATTTCCAAAAATACTAGTTTTTAAGTGACAATTTAAGAAAAGTTGGCTTATAACCCTACAATTAAAAAATTCGGCTTATAAGCGTTG
The DNA here is from genome assembly GCA_018231625.1 of Papilio phestus. NCBI lineage: Eukaryota > Metazoa > Arthropoda > Insecta > Lepidoptera > Papilionidae > Papilio > Papilio phestus. The sequence continues at coordinate 6,709 of DVQH01001241.1, read as the reverse complement.
ATTTTCCAAAATGTCTGCTTAAAAACTAACATTTTAAAATTGAAAGTCTATTACAATGATTTGTTGAGTTATAACCAGAAACGTGCTTAATGTTGTCTTATAACCAGACAGTATTTCAAACAGTGTACATTTTAAGAATTAAATACAATACCAATCAAATTGGTTTAAAATGCAAAAAAGCTTAGCAATTGCTGCCAATTGAGAGCTAAGTCATGATTAAGTGCACCCAATGTGCTCATCCTCGTCGATTTGTCTGTCTGGATTGGCTCGGATGTGCGTGTGTAATAGATTCGATGCAATGTGAACACACAACGCAATCTCTCCCTCCCCCTCCCTCTCCCCAACGAACGCATCCCAGCAGGCGGCAATTATTTGACATTATTCGATCCATAAATTTAAATTTTGAGCCCTAAATGCAATGGCATGAATGGCGAAACAGTGGCGATGAGCGTTGTTGTTTATTGATTGGGAGACAAGCACGCAGCGTGGTGTCGATAGTGCTCATCCACCCTCCACGCAACAATCGTTTGGCCAAATATCATTTTAAAATTAATTGCATTTGCTATTAGTCAGCAAGCTAGTTTTGAATAGGTTTTTTACGAGCACAAGGGTAACACGCGGCCTCGCCTCGGCATCGTCTATGCCATTGAAGTATCGATTTGCGAGAAACCAAAATGACGATCTAATTAGAGAGTGAAGACAACAGGGTGAGACTTATAAACACATATAGACACGCAAATCAGAATGAATCAAAGTGAATAGAAAAATAAAAATCCATGTCGGATGTTCTTCAAAGCTTTTTGTGTCACATTCCACTTTCTATTCATTGCTCATTTCCAGGATTAACACTCGCCAATGAGTTTCAATAACATAAGAACCAAGAGTGAAAGTGAAAGGAAAGAAGAGCTGATAGAAAGTGAATTGACTTGGAAACTTGGACGAACAAACTTGCCGATTAGGAGCGGAAGTAAGCTAGATTGTTTTTCATCATCATCATCCAAAACACCTCGCCATTCGTTTATCTTCCCAAAAAAGTCTCACTTGTTCCTAATTCGATTTGTGCATGTTCGCACATAGGCAACACATAGTAACAAAGTTAAGCGCGGGTGAGATAATTGATTAATTTACCGACAATCAGTCGACATAAAGAGAAAAACCGAGATGAGATAGTGAAAACGAAAGCAAGAACGCATCTTCAGGAGCCATCTCGGTTTGCTAAATAGGCAAACAAAGAAAGAGAGAATGAGAATATAAGACTTATATACGAGCAACACCATCTCATTAGTGGTGGGAATTGCCACGCTAAAATGAGAGAGGCTAAATCAAATTATCAAATTATCATTAATCAGACTAGCTGGGTCTTTTGTCTTTCCCCCTCCTTCAGTTTTCCTTGAATTCTTCTTGTGTGGTATCAGAATAAAATTCGCCTACCATTATTTTAATAATATTCAAAATTTATTTAAAAAAACAAGTCATAAATAAAAAATATATATTTTTTAATCAATTAATCTAATTATTCTAATATTCTTATTATTATTATAATATATGATTATAGTAATCAAGAGGGTTTTGGGAAAGTGGCGGCCTACAGGAAGTAATGAGGCAACATAGTTGGCCTAACCAAATGTGTGTGTGTGTTCGCATCGTTACCACTAACGATCATTATCAAAGCTTCTTCTTTCACTTTCCGTTCTCATTTCTCTTTCTCTCTCTCTTTCCCCTTTCCTTTACCACTTCACATGTAGATCACTAGAAACTGGAAACTTCTTGTTCTCCTCGAAGATAGAATATCAATATCCTTTAAGAGTTGAGTCTATATGTTTGTTCTGATCATATACACACATACACATATACAATTCCGTCGTCTCATTTCCGTGTGACGACCAATCAGTTCAAGTGCCACTAATCAAGCGCGGAATGTTCCAATTTACGTCAAAGCCACAAAGTATAAAAAAGAAAGAAAAAGATATCATCATAAAGATAAGAATTTAAGAACTATGTTGTATGTATGTGTGTACTTTATTCAACTTTATTTGGTGTGATTTTCCAAATTTGTTCAAAATTGCAATTTTAAGCTAACCTTCTCTCTCTTTCACATCACACGGTTATTAGCTTAAATTTGGGTATTGTTGGTTTTCCTTCTTTCCCACCCACTTTTCTCAACTCTAAATCTCTATAAAAATGTCGATTCACTGGATCAATGGCTAAAATCAATATAAACTGGTCATTGTGGTTGGTCTTGGTTGGTCGGTGGTTTAGAGAAGAGGGGATAAGACATAATCGACCCAAATCGATTTAAATTTAAATTTTTTCCTTCACAATCGCTCATGCCTTTTAAGATTTGTCTTCTCTTCTCTTCTCTTCTTGCTATTCTTACTATCACACTCAACATGCATGATAGGTTTGACCCGTCGCTTGACCAAATCCAGTGTGATCAAGACTTTGGGTTCTTCATACCAAACATATTTTCTAAACTAAATAAAATGCTTGAGAAATAAAGAGAATGAGCGATACTGTGCAAGCACATAAAAAATTTAAATTTCTAATGCCTCTTCCTCTCTCGTGCTATCTCCAAAACCGACAAGATATTATTGATTATCCATGTGTCTGTCTGAAGAAAAATAGAAACTCTACGTATAGTGAAACTAGACATCTCACCAAATAGATTAATGGATCGAGATCATATTTAAAAATCAGTGATTGGAAGAGTAAGAGAACGAGGCCATATACCGAATATAACTGATTGAGAATAACAATTTACGAATAAATGATTTTTTAATTAAATTTTATATTAAATTAGCAAAATAATAATTACAATAGAATATATTTTTATTTTAATATTTTCCAATTTAAAAATAATTTATTATTAAAACGAAGTATACCAGTAGAAATTTGCAATTGATGATGTCTCTATCTTCTACCAAAATCATTTTTCTTGTGTTGTTGGATGTACTGATTCTCAAATCAACAAAAAAATTGAAATAAAAGAAAAAATAAAGATAAAAAACAAGTAACTGTGATTTTTTTATTTTGTTAAACAATTTTTTTATTATTGTCCAATGGTTTATTCGAGTCTGGGTTTTGGGCAATTTATTTGGCGTCGTTCCAGTCGTTCATTGGTCAGAATATGGATGGGTATGGGTATGAAAAAAAAGATGGCTACGTTGTTTGAATTTTAAATTTTTCTTAGTTTTTGTGTTGTGTTGTGTGTGTTGTTACTATTTCCTCGTTTCCCAACGATTTTGACTTTGATTTTCTCGCTGATGGTGGCCATTTGGTGGCCGAAACACACCGATATATTGGCTTGTTTTTCTCTCCTTGCTTTGAAAGAGAGAAAAAAGATCACATCTGGCCACGAAAGCACCCACATGGAGCCCGCAAACCGCATCAAAATAAAATTAAACTTTTGTCAAACCAAGTAGCAGTGGTTGTGTGTGTTTGTAGTGAAGGCGTTTGGTTGTTGGCTCTATTGGGCTTGATAGGGTTTGCGAGCATCGATTGGAACGGAGCAAATAAGAAATCGATAAACTCGGCATGTGAGTGTGAGGTCCCTTGGCTCCACGCAAAGCCAATTGTAAAGCCCTTTCTTGCCCTTAAATGGAACAATCCAACAACAACAACAACAAGAACCAAGACAAGGAAACACAGAACCATCGGAAAGCCATCGGTAGCTCAGTGGCAAGATGTGTTAAAGGGGGAAAGAAAACTTAGCAGCGGTGTGTGTGTGTGAAAAAAGGGGGATATAAAGCAACATACAAAACGATCATCATTGCAAATCGATCGATCGATCGAGGTGCCTTAGTCGTTCGTTCGTTGTGGGTGAGAGAGCCGTGAAAACGAAACGCGTGAATTGCCGTAAAGGCGCTTGAACCGTTAGACAAGCCAAATCACGACACACTGTGGCGTGTGTGTGTTAATGAAATCCTCCTTAGCGTTTTGGCACCAACGCTGATTTATGGTCAGCTCGATCAAGCAGGACACACACACACACATACACATACATACACAATGGAATTGAATCCAACGCGGCAAGCAAACCTCGAATCGATTCCAATACGAAATCGCACTTAATCGCGATCATGAGCAAGACGCGTGGCGGTATAATCGAAATATTATCACCCAATGGCGATCACTGTTGGTGTGATTGGCGCCTGGGCCACCCAACCGATTGGTCGGTGTGATCGTGGTGTGAAACACGTTTCACGCTTACTCAATTCTCACTTCTCTCTCTCTCTCTCTCTCTCTCTCTCTTTCTCTCATTCTCTCACTCTCTCATTCTCTCTCCTTCTCTTTCATCAAATGGCACCGACACCACAATCTCTTAAAATTCATGACTTACGCGGAAACAGAGAAAAAGCAAAACTGGGGGGGGGGGGGGGGGAAATCTTATAATTGATTGATACCAAATCAAACCAAAAAAGATCGTATTCGATTAGACCTCACACACTCACACCCAGACTTACAATTATTATTATTATTATGAACATTTGTAACTTGTATATATACTAACAACAACAGAGAAAGGTGAAACATTTCAACATGATTATTCATGTCGTTTTGTTCTCTACTGTCAAAATTTGGAATTTATTCAATTCTATTGTATTCTTTTTTGAATTTTAAAGCCCTTTCACAAATAATCGGCTTGTTTATGGGACACACAAAAACACGTGTTTACACTTATCAAGCGTTAGCATCATTAATTTTAATGAATTTAATCTCATTACTTGGACTTTAGAAAAAAAATAAATTCATATATTTTAATCAATTTTGACACTTGTTTTCAAACATAATTTTTTTATTAAAATATAAGTATATTAATAATAATTACAAATGTGACTAAAAAAACTTTTGATAAAAGATAACAAATAGTCAAAAAATGACTACAATTAGGCCATTTTTTGATTCTCTATCCATTCAGAATATAATTATTTTCCGAAGTGAAGATAGGAATAGATACAACAATTTTATTAGCTAATGGAAAAGTTACACGAGGTTGGCTGAGAAAGGGAAAGAGAGAGAGAGAGAGAGAGAGGAAGAGAGAGAGAGAGAGAGAGAGAGAGGGAGGGAGAGGGAGAGGGAGAGAGAGAGATTCCATATGTGTATGTGGTTTTTGGGTATTCGAATCATGTTTGGTCAAACAGTACCATAATGATAAGGCAATGGCACGATAACAGTAGTTAGTAGAATAGAATAGAAAACGTGAAAATAGAGAAACCAACAAAACATTCACTTGGTAGATGGTTGAGGGTCCAAATTGAGACATTGTGCCCGTTCTCGAGGTGCTCCGTCTCTCATCACCGTAGCCTGCTAATTATCCCACCAAAGAGAGAGAGAGAGAGAGAGAGAGAGAGAGAGAGAGAGAGAGATCAACGTGACTAGCCCACGGTGATCTCTGTATACATAGAAAACGGTAGAAACACAAAAAATCCCAAAATGACTTGGTTTGGGTATAGAATAGAAATTATCCCTTAATAATACCAACTTTTGGTTAGTTGTGGGTTGTTGGTGTTTTTTAATTTTGAATCATCCCACGCACATACTTGAATGCACATTAAATATTTAGTTAACCCTCACACAGTATAATAAACAAAAATATAAAACGGCTTCGAAATGTGATTAAATAAAATAAACTTATTTTATTTTTCTAATTCTTAGCTTTTTCTTAATTAATGCGTTTTTTGCATCATTCTTTTCCCAAGTCACATGCCCACCACATATGAAATGAGATAACAGGTTGGTGATAATTTGTGTCGTTAATAAATTTATTTTATTATTATTATTATTCAAAATAACCTTTAAATTGCCGTTTATTTGCGTTTGCTCAACGACATAAGCGTGAATTTGAACTTAAATAAAAAATTGATAATGATATTGATATAAGTTGTGAGTTGCGCAAAAAAATTAAGAATTTTTTCCTTCAAATACGAGTATGTGCACATTAAACACGATAAATGATTAGTGGTTGGAAAATGATTAGTGAAATGGAAATGTGTCTGTGGTGGGTAGTAAGGAGATGCAAATGTGATTGCTTTTGATTGCTCTTTCGGTACCATCAAGTAGACCACCACCGAAGAAGAGTCTCTCTCTCTCTCTCTCTGCGTGTGTGTGATATGCGATGGTTCAATGTCAATGGTACGTCCGATGACGCAATGCGGTCACATTCTAAAGCGCTACTCTCACCATTTCTTTTTCTCTTGAACATGGAATGTTGAACAAGTTAATTTTTTGATGCGATTGATGGTGGGACAAAAAGGCAGAGAATGAAGAAAATGTGACGAAAATAAAATAAAAGTTAAAGTTACCAAAAGTAAATAAAGAATTTTCTCTTGTGGCTATTGAATCAAAATAATCAAAAAATATATTTATACAGTGCAATATACAATTAAAATCTACGTCCTAGATAAACTTGCGATGTACGAAATAATTTTTGTTCTGAAATGATGTTTATTTTTGAAATAATTAATTTTTAATTCACACGACATAAATTTAGATCTATAAGGCTTCTTGTTAAGTTTTCTTATATTTTGCTTAAATTGACTATCACTCTGAGTCATTAGTAAAATTTGTGATTCACAGGTCAAGTTTTAACCTTTTGTGTATTCTATTATTTTTTATTTCTTGAGATACCGTTTTTAAGACAAATGAGTGAATTAAAGAAAGAGAGAGAGAGAGAGAGAGAGAGAGAGAAAGAGAGAGAGAGAGAGAGAGA
>DVQH01001240.1:0-13886 GCA_018231625.1 Papilio phestus | reverse complement strand
AAAGTATGGCCATTGTGTTGTTGGTAACAATTTGCTCGGCTATCGCGTACAATTTACAAATTACGTTATACACTTCATAACGTGCAATGCTAAGAGTGCAGTTGCAATTTTAAACCCTAATTTTAAACCGGGTAATACGCTTTATGCAACTTTTACTCGGAATAATTAGAACCTTAAAAAAATTACATTTAATTTTCGTAATTTGAAAATATTCTTGTAATTTGTTTGTAGATTTATAGGTGTATACTGCATGTATATGTAAGTAACAAGCGCCCGTCTATACATCCATTACGTGTGACTTATATTGAAAGATAAACTAAATTTACTTTAGACATCACACTACTATAGACATTCCGTCCGATAGATCCGGTTAATTGGAATCGCGGTATGTGATATCAAATCATACGTACGATAACTTCAACGTAAGCGTCGTGACACAAAAAGTGCCACTCCTTACACCTTGCGGAATTCTGTGCAAATACACCATATTGTCATGATAACAACTGATAGGGTATTTTATTCGCCAATAAATCTCAGACTAGGTTGTAAATGGAACAAGTATGAAATGCCCGCTAACCGTGTCGTGTAACAATTTGGATTAAGCATTACATGACCGTTGCTCACGATATTGAGAAGCCTTAGATTTTTAAATTGTAGTTCTAGTTGTAAATGCTCAATATTTTTTTATTCTTTTGTTCCCCCCCCCTTTTTCCCTTTTATGAAAGTTCACAAGTTTACGTCTTCCAAAAAAGTCTATATACTTTAAGTTGCTATATACTAAGATCTCCCAATAAAGAAAAAAGTTTAATGTACATTTCAAATTTTATGTATTCTTTCGACCTTGAAGTTCCCAATTTGAGTGCTAATAACTATTGTAACTTTTTTTAAATAAAAAAAAAATTATTACCTAATTGTTTTTTTTTCGGCCATCTCTAGCATTATCAACAACGGTAATTGCAGTCGGCAACACAGCGGTTTGTTGGCAAAGTCGTAGCATTCACATAGAACCAGTTTTGGCGTAGATTATGAGAAGATCCGTCAGGTCCATTCACACGGTCCGGACGGGGCCGAAACCTGTTCCCTAGAGGCAGGTGTCTCGCGGGACTATGGGGGGTCGTTTTGTTTATTTTCGTATGTAATTGCAGTGACCTTAAACTGATGTCGGTGCCGATGGCTCTATCATGTTGGTCCGTAATCGATGTAAGCCACTTATTGCACGCATCTTATTTAAAATATTGTATTTTGTAGGTAACTGCGTTGGCATCATTCTAAAAATTACAGTTAAATCTATATTTTCAGCTTGGCATATTTTATTTAAAACCTGCCAAACTGAACACTTTTAATTCTGTCCTATCGTTTAGAATTTATTAAAATCATTGATAAGATTTCTATATACACTAATCCGAAAGGAAACGTTTATAGCTGTCTCCCAGTGTGCGTGGAATCGGTATCATGAAATTTAAGAAAACTTTCATCAAAAGACCTTTGAAGGTAGCCAAACTCTTATAAGCGAAAGCTTTGAGGCATGTGTAATGCTCACAGAGCGCCGTGTACCGGAGCGGCCTCATATTAACTTCTAATCTCCCGATATTGTGAAAACCTTGCGCCTCGGGCATACTTGATTATATGGCTACCTATATGCCCGGCTCCGGTGGGGACTTTTAGCAAGGATATGCAAACATGTTTATATTGCCATTGTACCTATATGGGATATACGTTGCATTGTTACTTATTTTAATAATATTAGCTTACTATATAACTGTATACTGTTGTAACTACTAATGTCAGAGTAATAAAACATAATTAAAAAATTACGTTGGTGTTTTAAAATTTGATGTTAAGAGACAAACTATTAACTACAAAGAGTTAAGACTGATATAGACATTAAATTGATTAGATTTGTTAGCAACAGAGGATGTAAAATTGCTAGGTGGCACGTAATTTCCCAAGGGTGACAAAGAGCGCAACCGAAGGACCTAACTCAAGACGGCCGAACGAAAATGATGAACCGCATGAAATTTAAATAGAATTATTTTTCTACCATCGATTGACCTGGCTTATAATCCTATTTTAGTGACAAGTTGCAAAAATAATTGTAAATTGCATTATTAAATTGAAGCATACAATATAATTATGTCGCTTAAGAAAAAGATTTGACACACAGAATTAGCAAGCAAATTATACGTAGACAAATTTCGGCGTTAACATTTCAGTTCCAAAAAATGATAATGTGTTTAAAAATTCTAGTGATGATTTTTTTAATGCATTTCTTAACGTTAATCTTTGTTATGCATAATATTTTACCACTGCAAACGAATTGGGATGCGAACTAATTTACATGTAATTGGTGACATTTGAGGAGATGATTCAAGTATTGCATCTATTGACGGATTCAACAATGTAACCAAAAAAGATCTTTGAAAGAAAGTAACCGAATCGAGTTAACGTTTTATTTGAATCTCTAATATCCTGTTGGTCTTATCATTTCGTGGGTTAATCAAATAAATCGTCATACACTAGAAGTATTTGGGGAAGTCCTGGTAGTAGATATACAAACTGATTATGATAATGATCAGTCTGATACGAGTACGTGAGCATAAGTTACATTTTTAATTGCTACTTCAAAACCAAATCCGCAAAATACTTATCAAAATAGATCAAATTAACGCGCCGCAATAATCTTAAGGGTATTTGTTGCGCTTATTGATAATGATAAAAATGTTACATCATTTTATTATCCTTCATGACAATTTAATACTTAAAATGTTTTCTTGTTTAATATTACAATGTTTTAAATCAAGCATACAAGCGATTCTCTAATCCCCTATATAACATTAAAAACATCTCTCAGTCAGAACACTTAAGTACATTCGGTGCGCAGGTGTCCAACCATCTGCCGGCGTATCCCCGATCTTTATTTAAAAGTATTCGGCAAGGAAATTCTCTTATATACCCAATCTTGTTTAGGCACAGTTCGAAGTGTTCCAAGTAAAAAAAAACACGTAAAACTTTTACAATACCAACAGCCGTATAATTACACGGCCGCTCGGTATCCGAGTTATTTTCGTTGCTAGGAGAAATTTTCGCCACAAGGTCACTTGGTATCTCCACCCATCGCGGCCCGCGAACCTATAATTAATGCGAATGTATTGTGGTGGCGACAACGCTAAGAACCGGTATCAAGAACAGGCGAGTCTTAATTAATTTTTAATTCGTACCTCAGTAACTGGTGGATTTTAATGTAATGTATTTACTTTTTGAATAGTTTATATCGTTTGGCAGGAAAATAAACTGATTTACTAATATCGATGACAAGTAACCTTATTACTAAAATGAGCCGTTAGCTTTATATTGTATTATTGTTTTATATTCTATATTCAACGAAATCCAAAAGACGAAATGCGGATTTTCTGATTTTGCAACAAAGTTTATTTATTTATTTTACACGTATTTATCATAGATAAAGTATTGCAATTGATAGAAACTGCTAAATAACTCATGTCATGCAATGTTTATTTAGTGTAACTATAACAACTTATAAAAAAGAAGCTTTCGCTCGCGACTCCGTCCGCGTACAATAAAAAAAATACGTAAGTAAATAGCGTATATGTCCTTTCAGACTATCCACAACATCTATACCAAACTTCAACGAAATCCGTTCAGCCGTCTAGGCTACAAACTCTAACAAACATCCATCCATCCATTCATCCATTCATCTAAACTTTCGCATTTACAATATTAGTAAGATTACAATACTCCATTTTTGCCTTGTTCCAAATATGACCTTAGGATTGTTTCTCACACGACGATGTAACGGCGCCTAATTATGTCAACTGTCATACATCACGTCAACGGTGTAAAGAAGCGCGTCGCAGGACCGCATTGAACTAGTTTCCACGCACTGATAAGATTAGTTTGGCGCCAAAGCATTCTGGTGAGTCATGTTAAAGCGTCGACATTATTTATCATTGTTGACGCTGTTGTCAGCTGAATGTGTACAGTCAACGAAGAAAGTTTTTTTTTATATTTTTAATAATGTCGCTTTCATTTATGATATGAGATTAAATCTATTCTAATATAATAAAACGTAAACACACACTATTTCGTGGTGTAGGATGCCAGGAATAACAGCATATTTTTGAATAATTATTTCTTTAATAAAAAGTCCTACACTTACGACACGCTTTGGGCTATATATCACGCTATTCAACTTAGGGGTTAATAAATTGGAAAAACCATGTGGGAAAGGGACCATAAACCACAAGCTGCCAACATGTAGGAAGCAAGGTTGTTATGGTAACGGTAATTTTGACTTTTCCAATAGACAGTTTGACAAATGTAAACAATAAAATAAAGTGTTTATAATTTCATGCGGATGAAGCCGCATGGAACAGCTAGTATGTAGTATAAATTCGCGGCCTAATATGACATTGTACTGTAAACTGTCCATTGGCCACGAAACTACAAAGTCGGACATATCCCCCGAGTACACTGCCGTGTTGAATTTCTTGTTAACTCACTACCTATCGTCCAAATTAATAGCAAACGTTTAATTGCACGTGAATTTGTTAGTATAATTTATGGGTTTGTTACATGATTGATGGCGAATAATAATTAGTTGTTTATTTATTGTTTGTACTAGAGATTTCTCTAGTAATGAAGTGATATGACTAAAAATTAAAAAATACAATTATATTCTGAAGATAAACTGATAGAGAGAAAATATACAATATGCTTTTGTAAATCTCCAAGTGTAATCTGTCTGCAGTAATAAGTTAATAAGCATAATTTAAAAGTTATGATCGTGTATTATAATGAAATGTCATTTACTTCATACCCATAAAGATCCACGTGCCCGAGTACATGTGTACTCGTGAACTGAACCTCACGAATTTCCCTCGTGATGCGAAACAATCGTTCGATTATCGCTCGTCATCGATAGTGCGACACGCGTGCTAGAAAACGTCTCTAATTAAACAAATTAATCTTTCGTAAACTATCGAAGCTAATTAGTTTAGATCTTGATTTGTAGTTTGTACTTTTCTCTGTGTAAGTTTGGGGCTGTATGTAAGGTAGACGTAATATGTTAGCTGTCAGTTGAATGATGCTATTGCTATTCATTTCTAATAGGTGTCCTAAAATTATAAGGTAATAACTAAACATATTTATATATCCCTAATGATAATGATTAATCAAGATGCTGGTACTTCCTAGTTGAAGCTAAATCATGCATCCAAAATTAAAAGTCGCGTAGTTTTGTTTGTCATATACCGAAACCAAGTTGTTTCAGAACTCCAAAACTGTTTTGTAGAGGCATTCGGTCGTCCTTAAGTGTCAATTGATAATTTTAAAATACCAAGACCGTGGTAGAAGTAAACTTCTATAAAAGCGAAACGGTCCACACGATCGACTCGGCACAAAGACGAGTTGCTTTGTGCGCTCGTGACGCCCCTCACCCGTCAATCATAGCACGTAAACAAAACACGCAGCTAGACAACGAAATTTTTGGCACAGTTGGCAACCGGGGCCAACCTTGCATACCGCGAGTTCCGGGTTTTCGAACCTGTTCGCGAGGCTGTTATACGTTTCGGACTTTGATGTGGTAATAACTTTTTGATGCGTTTCGACTCTGCGGCGGCGATCGTAAATTCGTGTTTTAGGCGTAATAAGTTGATTTGTGTACAAACAATATCAACGCTATTTCAATATTACTCGTTATAAAGTTTCGTTCTTATATGTTTAGTAACTAAATATGTGTTAGTAGTCTTTTATATCGACATAAAAGACTATTAACACACACACTAAACGATTTTGATACTATTTATATGAACGTAATGAAAAACATTATATTTTATACGTAACAAGTATATATTTATGAATCTAGAAGCTCGTACAATAATACTGAAGCCATCTATCATTAGCAATCCCCGGCTGACAACTTCTCAGATCATGACGTATCGCGCATTCACAGCGTTTGCTACGTATTTTGTTTTGAAAAATGCATTCCAGCGAGCGAAACAAATTTAATAATAGACTAAACAACGATTTCGTACGTTCAGGTCCAAACGTCCGGTGAGTCATTCGTTTGGCGAATAAAAGTTGTATTTGCGACAAAATCACGAATGCCATAGGATCAATCCGCAACTTAAAAATACTATGTTTTTATAATTTTCCCCCTCATTCTTGTTTTGTAGATTTCAAGATTGTTCCAGCCAAACCCAGCTGAATGACTACATTTGAAATTCGTTGAACTATATATGAGTAACACGACATATTGACATTATTATGACATTGTAATTCATATCTTCGGATAATCATTAAATTGATTCTATCGTCATTCTGATAATGACATCATTTTCATGAAGTGAATAGGAAAATAATATTTTAAAGCTATAAAATTTAAGTCAAGGTAGTTGAGGTTACAAAATTGTTTTAAAATAGCTATTAGATTTATGATGAAAAGGCAATAAAATGTATGGAACCGCAAAACAATCTTCGTGCATAGAACGAAAGTAGTGGGGCGGGGAATACCCGGCGTGGCGCCGCGGTGTGCCGTGACCGCCCCACCGCACGCCAAATTGTTGAGCTCGTAAAATTAAATATTGCCCGGCTGACTTTTATGGTTCATTGATGAACATGCAGATGGATTCGCTTTTGCACTATTTTATATGAGGTTATGTACATTTTTGAAGTGGATATCAAATATCTACTAATCATTAGAGAGATACCCTATAAAACATCCTGGGTGACGGTCATCTATAAAAGACCTGTCTAAAACCTTCTGGCATTCGTTCTTTCTAGTTACAAGTCTAATTTTGTTACAATGTGAATTACAAACTAATTTTATTTTTACCTATGAGCTAACACATCAGATGTTATCAACTAATGCGGCCCTGCGAAAAAACCATCCTTATTTGTGTTTGAATTGCTTTCACCTGCGATTTATGTGGCATGTGCGTTTTTGTATTTAATGCGCTTGTATCGATTTAGTTTTAAATTTCTTTCTCTTTTCTACGATTAGTTCAATGGAGACTCAAAGTCTACGAATATCAGATACAACAAAAATAAACCACAATCTTCCCTTTCAATCATTTGTAAGAATTTTTTATAGTATCGGAATTATAGCGATGATATTTCTCAGCATTACGTGCTTGTAGTCGTCGGTCCAGCAATGTCTAGACGCGATAAATATAAAATGAAAACTATTTTATTTGGAGCGGGAGCTCGAGCCTGTCAGATTTCTTTTGTTGCCAAATTGCCGAAGATCCGAGAGGCTCATTTGCATACCACTATAAATAATCTTACAATAAGTGATTATTTTGTGATGGAACTTTGTATGTAATGTGATTCCAGCTGAATGTATTGTTCTTGAACCATCGATACGTTGTGAATAGTATTTCTTGTAAAATTAGGAATCGCAGTACTGTATGAAAGCTGTAATGTAGAATTTTGTGATTTATGTCTCACTTTCTCTATAAAATGTCCCAGTGTTAATAGGCGAAATAGCCATAATTCTGTCTGTTCTATTATATGTTTTACGTCTAACAGTTTAAAAAGTTGATTATTTTAATCGCAAAGCGATTTTGCAATTGATCACAATCAAAACCGCACGGATGTGGTACAATGTAAAGAAGAAGCCACAACAATCACTTTAAAGAGTTGTTTACGTTTTATTTACGACCGACGATGCCCAATAATTTAATCAAAAGGAACGGGCCGAGCTCGAACTATCGCCGCACTATGAAGGGATTGCTGTGAGACCGCTCCTATTGGAGCGACGGACGTTCGCTCGCGAACTGCATTCGCCATCCTCTTTATTTGCGATCGTAACAATTGTATGCGCCAATTGAAAAGTTGAAGCGATCAAATGTCTATGACGTACTCATTCGGACAACATGAATAGTTTACACTTGAAGTTCTCATCATGAAAAGCAATTTCAAAGTAGTCCTTTCAATTAACTTGAATTGACGGTAGGCGTTATACTTGCCTTAATTATTGTATAAATTACGCCTCACTATAACCAAATAAACAAGTCCCGTGGGCTATCGAGTTCCGAGCGTTATGCACACAGAGGCTCCTCTATATCATGGCATAAACTGCTCGTGAAAGGCACGAAACGAATATGAAATCTTTTAACTAGTTCTTGTGCACAATTTAAAGCGACAGTGATACTTAAATAAAATACTGACCTCCTCTGTATATAAGCCTAGGCGTCTTAACCTTTTTTATTTTGAATCAAAGGCGTGATTGTAAATTCTCACTTCTGTTGCCGAAATCGAGGACAGTAAAAAATAAAAACATTAATTTGTGGCAACCCTACCTTTAGTGTCTGAGGCTTTTGAACTGTCTTGTTTCGTTATATTGCCCGATTTTGTAAATTACCGTGAAAGTTTTTTTTTTTGGTTAAGTAAATAATTTACATACGCGTATGATAAGATCTCCGTGTACTGGTTCGGTTTAATCGGCTCTTATTAATGAGGCTCGTATACGTTAGTCTCCTTTTCCTCGCATAAATCAGTACGTTAACATTTTAACCGCTAATTATTCATTATCATAATGCGGAAACGAGATTTTTTTATGCTCTCGCTAATACACTAATATGTAATACTGTTTTATGTACCGCGTAAACATACATTTGTATTTTAAGACATCTCCAAACTTTTATTTCATGTTAAATTAATTTGCTTCTTTTAACCTGATATTTAATGGTTATTATTTCACCGACAAAAATCAATGAATTTATGTCTTCTTACTTACTGCGTTGGCGCAGCGACCCAAAGTGGGTCTTGGCCTCCGACACGAGAGAGCGCCAGCGTTGTCTGTCCTGCGTCGTCGCCTGCCAGTCGATCAACTCTATACTACTTGTATCTTCTAGATTTAAATAAAAGATAGAAAATCGTACGTGTTAATGATGATAGACAGTTCTATTATTTAGCGATTAAAGTAGTAGATGTGTCAGTTGTTCTTTAAATTTATATAATTTGCTTACTCAAAAACTTATCTAGAACGACTGAATATGACTTACTCTAAGCTACTTGAAAGCACAAACAGCCTCAGTTACTTCCGTGGGCTTAGAATAAAAGCTTATATAAAAATTTCCGGGAAGCTACGATGATATTCTGAGACAATATGGCAAGTGTTGCGGCGCCTAAGCAGACCGTCGTATATTGGGCAAACACTCGACTACGACCCAAATTACCCTCACTTGTCACGCGGAGTGTGCTCGCGTGACTGGGGTAAAATGTTGTATTACTTTCCCTTATTGGCGCAATTAGTGTTAAATATAAAAAAAGGTATGAAGTAGAGCGCCTCCAGATTTATTTCGACGTTCATATATTTTATCGAGATGTTCTGGATATTTAATTTCATGTTAATTAAATCGTTTATGAGATAGAAGTCATTAATATTAGTCATTGCCCCTTATAGCTGTTAATAGCTAAAACGCTTCTGTAATTCCATCGATGTTTGTTAACATGTGTACATTGTAAATTTGTAGCCATCTGTGGAGGAATTTGATTCCACTTTAGTTGAAATTGACAACCACGCCCCCTTTATTTAATATCTTCTTTATTTTCTTTAAAATATATTAATAACACAAATACTACCTAGTAACTATGTACCTTTCTATTTTCATAGCGCGTTAACTCCGTGATAAAGTAGGCGTAGGTATGGCTTCCGCTTTCTAAACTTCAAAGTACGACAGTAATCCGTCTATTCCTGACACCGTAGTGAGTTTTCAAAAGATACATTTAATTATGTTGCTGAAAATATAACACCTGGATCTATTAAATCCGAACAAAATGGTACGTTCAATTAAAAATACTAAACCACTGGCTTTCGCCCGCAACTCTGTTCGCGTGGAATTAAAAAAAAACACAAAAGTAAGAAGCCTATATGTCTTTACACACTATCTTCTACATCCATGCCAAATTTCACCGAGATTCGTTCAGCAGTTTAGGATACAAACTCTACCAAGTATCCATCCCTCTAAACTTTCGCATTTACAATATTAGTAAAATAACAAAAGACAATGTTTAAATACCCATGGAGTTCTAGAACTACTAATGTACTTAGTTCTCAGAGAGTTCACATATGCATGTATTTCTTGTTTTACTGAAGGTAAATATAAAGGAACTCGTAACAGAATTCGTCAGTGGCGTTGCATTGCGGGGCCGCAGTTGCTCATCGTGATATTTGGACAAACAGGATGTGCGTCGCGTGCACGTTGACATCCATCGCCAGATTGATTTCCCGCCTTGTTTCAGAACCAACTGCGTATATTTTGTGTATATATTCAGAAAGCACATATTTTTTACACTAAGTAAGGCTTTCTAAAAGGCATTTTTTTTTTCGTTGTTTAATAAATGCAGCAAAGTCTGTAAGGTTATATTAATGTTAAATAAAAATATCATCTAATTTTATGAAAATTTATTTAATTTTTATAAATGCTTTCTGTCATAGATAAAAGGATCATTGAAGAATGACCACCTCATTAGAATTATAATTTGTCTTGAAAGGGATTGTTTGCCTTTAAAATGAATTGTCATCACAAACAATAATTGCACTAAATTAAAACATTTAAGATATATATAAGCAGTTCGAACTAGAAACAGATAGTCGTAGAGCAGAGTGAGAGCAGACAGTGGATATAAGGGCGTTGGGGGCGCCGCGCCGCAGCGGCATCGGGAGGCGTCCTTGACTCGCGGTCGTTGACGCCGGCGCCGCGGGGGGACGCGGCCCTACATTATGCACACGCGACTGCCTGATCGCGGGCACAGTCTAGCCGCCGCCAGCGCGACCACTTGCACAGCACACATGATGCTATTGTTGACCGCCGTTTTACTATCAACGCGACATAGAGTATAATACTTTGAACTTCTTAGTTATTTTTACTAAATTAAACTTTATATAAGGACCAAGATAACTTAACAAAAATATTAATATCAACTTTTGAAATAACGAAAAATAAACAGAGTGGAGAAACGGAATGTTTTTTTTTAAATGTCATTCTGTACCGGTTTTCAAGTTACATTTTTTCCTGTTCCCTCTGCTGTAGTGTGTAGACTGTGGCGCACGGCGTGCGGCGGGGCCCCCTTCTGATCAGCGAAGACGTGCCACAGCGCCGCGGGCACGCGCCGGCGACTGTTCATATGGCGGAGGGTAGCAGCAATCGAATGCGTGGATCGTGTCCTCTTATGATTCCCCACTTTACATAAAAACCGAAGATCGCATACCAGTCCGGCTCCATGCCACTTCTACATTATTACTTCCGACAGCTTCCGCCATCGGAGTGTCAATGGATATGTGCAAATAACCCCTAAGCGGTTGCCTCAAATAACCCACATACAACAGGCGCCATTAGTATTTTTAAGTCAATGTTCGTTGACATTGTATAAGGCCCCGTTACAGTATCTTCCACCTTATTTTAATGTACAGTGGGATCAGAGAAATGATTGTTATTATAATAAGGTCGGTAAAGAAATAAAAACAAGAGTGCTAATAGAAAAGAACTACGTATACACACGCCGCGGTGGGTTTTTCCGCCATGATGACATCCCTGAGGAAATTAGCTTCTTGCGATCTGCGTGCTCTTTCTACGGACGCAGACAATTGAATCTTTACGATGTAAATTGCTATTTTTTGCTAATTTCCGATTGATCGGTGAAATTTCTTTACGTCCGGCCTCACCTGAGACTCGCAACTCGTAAAATGCACCGTCACTGCCTCTTTAAATCGCAAACTGACCCACAGTCGCATAACGGACCGTGATAATTGCTCGAAAATTTTATATCGATCGGAATTGTTTTATTTTTTTAGCCTAAAATATCATTCATGTCGTTTTTTTTACTCTGAGTCAACGTACAAACTTTCTTAGCAATATGACTATATAAACAGTCTCTATGTGCACTCGCAAGAAAAAACTTTTAAGGACTATTCCTTTGCTCATCTTCCAACTTTACGGCGATAAGGTAAACACGTAAAAAAGCTCTCGTGAAACTTTCCGTTGACAGCAACGCTTTATGTTCTCACAGTGGTGGTAATATCGAAACTATGCGTCAAACTGCACACAATAAAACTGTCAGTAGTTATACATATCTCCTCGGTGTCTCCTCGCCGCTTTACGACCTCGCATCAAAACTTTCCTACTCGTGTTTGATACGTAAAAAATAAATCACTCGCTGCAGTTTCTGAGACTGGAATAGCTTCACGTGTTTATTTATTGTAATATTTCCTCGAAATAACATTACAATTTTATAATACTAGCTTTCGCCTACGACTTCGTCTGCGTGGAATTAAAAAAATAATAAGTAATCTATGTGTTCTTCCAGACTCTCCTCTACATTTATGCCAAATTTCATAGAGATCCGTTCATCTAAACTTTCGCATTTATCATATTAGTAAGATTATGATTATACGTTTGATTTTAACAAATAACAAATATATTATTTGCGATTTTATTGTTGTGAATATTGATTTTTAACGTGATTAAGGGATTCGTTAAAGCTGTGTTGCTAGTCGGCCTATTACAACTGGTTTACGACCGCCGACTAGGCGTCCGTTATTTCCCGACAAAGTCTTTTCGAGTGCTGGCAATGTGCGATGCTAAACGCGTAGGGGTATAATCGTTCTCGTTTATAGCGGTTATGTTTGGGGTAATTGCGAGTCGCCGCACCCAAGGAAATGCCCCTACTAATGTCGATGATTCCACACGTTACTAAAGCTTTGGTAGCGCGAAATCATAAAACACTAGTTGATTAAGCTTACAAATACCTATGTGCTGGTAGATATATTTTTGTCAAACACATCTTAAGTACTATTAATACTTACTTTATTTGAAAGTAGATAGTCAAAATTTTATGAGAAAGTAAAAGGTTTTAAACGTTCAGATAAATTTCCACATATATTTTGAAATGATGTTTACAGTATGCAGGGATTCCCAGCAGCTGGAATTGTTTTCCTTATTCCACTCCAGCACGGTACATTAACTTGCACAGTATTTAACTCTGGCCAACTGAAGCACTTACATCGAACACTTTAGTTTTGTAACATTGGGTGCGTCAGTCCCTGACTTCGTTCGACGCCCACGCTTTTGACACCGAATTAGTTCCCACGATAGTTTGTTTTGTAAGCAAACCGGATTTCATGAATATTTATTTGTTTTTCAACTGCAGTATCACAGGGTGCTCCACAACGATAAAAAACAAGGACGTCTCCAGTGTCGATTTGCGAGTGCAGAATAAAATGTTATTTATTGTAAATCAACATCTAGTATTGTAAGGGGTGTCCCTTTATAATTTGTGTGGTATTTTTTCTTTAATATAAAATTAATGGTTGGCTTGTAAAAGTATTTAAGGCCAAGTTTAACCCTATTTTATTTTATTGAATTAAATTACTTTAGTTATGTTTGTAACGTTATTATAATATATTTCGTAGTTAGAAGTAGTCTTCGTGTCAGAACAAAATACAGAAGTACGCATATCGCATTAGCATATAATAGTGTTATTTGCATTCGGCCGCGGCGGCTTATTATACGTCTGATCATTTTTCAGAATTTCAAGCCGATCGCCGGGTGCGGCGCGGTCTCGTAATTTATGCAAAATGCCCTACATGATTGGTGCGGTGGATCGTTTTGGGCCTTTTTTTATAAACCCTTTGCAACATTTGACGAAGGAAGTACATTAATCTCATATCGTTATTTCCACCCGTATTTCTATATGGTTTGTGTTATTTTTTATTAAACATATAAAGATGAAAATCATGGAATCCTTGCTATTTCAATAAGAGGTTAAAGAAAAAAACAATTTCATTAACTTCCTCCACATATTAGTGTAGGGTAAAACCGGGATAGATGCCCCACTTTTTGAAAAAGACGTCTAATTTAAAA
>DVQH01001239.1:0-13887 GCA_018231625.1 Papilio phestus | reverse complement strand
TGAGGTATTTAGCCGTAGGCAAGCCATGTTGCAGACCTTGTCTGCTGCTTATTTTTTGAACTATTTTCTTTTCGATTGCTTTGATTTTCATAACTCAAAATTATTTTGTTTTAATCTTTGTATTTTCTAGTTTTAAAATTTTTGTAAATTTTTAAAGCAAGTCGTGATATTCTCTCCCACTTACGCTCTGCAGGTGAATTACTGCGTGTTTTGTTATTTAAAATTAGATTTAATTGAGTATAAGCTCTTGTAAGTTGAAAACAGATGGCGCTCACCACTATTCACATAATTTTTAATGTTCGAAAAGACTAAGATATTGATGTTCATGTGGAGAATATCGAACAACTATCACTGCTCACACAGTGATAATAGACGCAACTTGGCTGGTAGATTAGATCACTATCGAATAATGAATGGACCATCATTGGAAGCGTTTGGCATTGTGCGAAGGTAGGCCGAAAGTGCCAATCGGCCATTAGTGATCATTATTTGCCATCTCACACATTTCAATCTTTGCAAGCGTAAACAGAATTAAATAGCAATTGTGGCTGAATCGGCTTGTGATGTGTTGGCATGGATCGCGGTGTCGCCGATGTGGTTGGAGCGAGTGGTCGGGCAAGCGGAGAGGCGGAGGAGGGCGAGGCCATTGTGCCATTGTGCCGAGCACGCACTAGACACTAGACTGCTGCGCCAACGATGTGCTTTGTGTGCCAAGCAGGCATTGATGACAATTGGCAACGAGATGGCTGGCCGCGGTAATTGAATTCGCCGCTTCCACGTTCCGGCGATATGTATCAACGGCTCAATTTATCGCTTACAAACCAATATTGGAACTAGCTGCCGACCATGACTCAATACACTGTCCCAAATCGACTCATCTCGGGCCCGATAGCGCCGCGCCGCCTACTGTTGGCTTTATTATTTATGAAATGCTCCGATGACAGGCCTTGGTACTGGCAATCTGTTCAAAACAAATGAGTCTTGGATTCGGTTATGCCTGTCGCCTTGCAGCATATTGTGCCTAGCAACTGCAGCAGCATACTGAAGTCTGCCACAATCCACTGTCGCCTTGTGCTCTTATCTCCCATTTATTCTGCCTGCCACATCTCGATAAGGCTGGCATTAACAATTTGCCGATCAACGCGGAAACTAGAGCTATTCGTTAATAATTTTGCAATCGACCAGCTGCAAATTGTTCACTTATCGGTATCGTCACTGCTTGATACTATTGCAGAGAAACAAGCTCTATCATCGCATCCACTGGCCAACAGCAACTGCACTTGCTGTCATCTGCTCTTTAGAGATAAATTTCACATTAGTGGACCCAATCATTGCCCATCATAGTTGCTTTTAACACATTTGTTATGCTAATTGGTCTAAGGGCTTTGATGCTAAACTTCTCTTGGCGATATATTCATATCTTTCATAGTTTTGAATAGCTTTACAACACCAACTTCTATCGGCTAGGTTTGTCAAATGTCACAGTCGCTTTGATTTATTAGTGGGCATTTTAGTTGTAAGTTGCGCAAGAACAAAACTATTTATGACTACTCGAGTTTGGCAATGAGCACGACGGGACATAGCAAAATGATTCTGGTGGTTAACCGCAAAATGGCCATCAATTAGAAAATTGGCGGCATTGACGGGGTGACAGTGGTGTCATGTGGTGAAGAAACCACGCGGTCTATGCCAAGTTCGCTTTACAAAATGGTCGCTTGGGAGAAATTGGCTCGCTTTGTGCTCATCAGCCTAGACCGACTGCTTACAAACTTCAATATTGCTCATTTGTGCACTTGTTGAGGTTTTATTCTACTATTAACAATTGAATTTTTCTGTGAAAATATTAGTGTAATATATTGATTACTACACTGCATTGCATTGATTGTTCGCTAAAGCACATGTTTGTGTGAGATTCAAGGTTAGAATTCATTTGGAATACCTTGTTACGGAATAGTCTGTCAAATGTCACAAATCGACGAGCAAGAGGCCAAAAGGTGGTGGTGTGTAATAGCAGGTTGAGAGCACTGGACGGCTGCAGCATGTCACTCGGAGGTGGCTCGTGGCATTCGGGTTCTGATTGAGTGTTGGCGTCGTTTTACTACCTCGCTCGTACAAGGTGTGGCAATAACAGTTACGATTTAATTGTATGATTGCTGCGGCGCGCACTGAACGTGTGCTAAGACAAAGAAAGTGGTGTCTAGTGAGCGCTCAGTGGCGCCAGTCTTCAATGCGTCCCCGGCAAACTATGCTATGTTCTCTATCTTCTACCGCCACTGACCTGTAGGCCTTAGTACTAATTGAGCCTTCGCATTGACAGTTGTACTTGATAACCCTCTAGTGCTGAGAATAATTTCAAATTCATTCTACTTCAGGGTTGCCTATATCTAGTGATATCTTGTTACTTGGGAATGACTTCAATTGAGTCAATTTAACAACAACAAAGCAACTTGTAAGCAATGTTTTGAGCATAAGTTTTGCGCGTCATGCAGCAAATTCAAGTGTCAAAATTAATTAGGAAATCAATGAGTTTATTACACTCACATGTTATAAGCAAACTGTGAATGATTTTCCCTTGGAGTGTTTGTTTTCTTTGGCACCGGAACCCATTGGACATGCTGGTTCTTGCAGTAGTGTTGCTTTGCACGCTGCATTATCACTTGTATTCAAGGCTCCTCAAATGACACTGCCAAGTGAGCCGAGAATGTCAGCGCGAGTGTTGAAGCTCATAGCCAAAATCGAGCTACTTTGTGCGTCTGCACTGCACTGACATTAGCCTGTCAAAATGTTTGGTCTCAGCTCCAATGTCGTGTCCAATTAGCGTACTAGCTAACTTGGTCGGTGCCTGTGCGCGTTTTCCAATCGATTATTTGTTGCTCATTTGTTTACCAAGTTTGGTTCCGTGGACGCCAGTTGATTCTTTGCTGGCGCGGTTTTGCTCTGTAATTACGGCTCACTGCCTGGCAATCTTCTCAATGGCCACAACGCTCTGTGAGATTCTTCCTGGAATTGGCTAGGTCTAATTGGAACTTGGCGTCAGCTCAATGCCGACAAACCAAATTGCCACAGTTTAAGAAATGTAAAACCGACATTCATGGCAGATCTGTTTGACAGTTTACGTCGCGTCGATTGGGTCATGGTCAATGTCAACCAAGTAGAGGCAGTAGGTCAATGTTAAGGTGTTTGTCGGTAGAGCTCATTTTCATGTTTATGGCTTATTTCAGAGCCCACAGGTCGCAGCTACTGCGGGGTGCATTTCCGGGTGCCCTCTCTCTCTCTCTCTCTCTCTCTCTGTCGGCAAGTGAAACTCGCTGTGTAGTTTTACATTGCTCGATGCTGTTCTAAACTTGAGTTGAGTCTAATGTAAAAGATTGTACTTAGGCCCACTTGGTTTAAACAACGAGTGCGCCAATGAAGCCAATAAAGCAATTGACTCACTCCCTAGTGGAGTAGAATTGCTACCAATCGTAAATCGCCACCGTCGTTGCTTCCCGACTAGTTTGCTTTACGACTTGCACATTCTCCTCTTCTTTGCACTTTGTAACTGCTGTACAAAGAAGAAGTTCAAAAATTGTAGCTCTAAAAATCAAGTTGACAATCTTGAAAACTGACTAACAAAAGCTATAGTTGTGAAATTGTCAGTGCTGATAGTGAGTGACAATGTTTTGTACAACAAGAGTTGTACAATCAACTATGAATGACATCACAATTAAATCAATCGCATTTGTTCTTTTTCAGTATCAAGGGCAGCTATTTTCAGTAGACTCACTGGAATTGTAAACTGGCTTAGTAAAGCTCAAAACGGAAATTGAATCACTGCATTGTTTGCTCGTGCAATCAAGTTTAATTTTAAAGTTTGTCATGTACACCAATAGCGATGCCTTCCATAGGCAAAAATGGCATTGGAGTTAATTAAAATTTAGAGCTAAACGATGATGGTCGAATTAGTTTCACGCCCGCATCGTAGTTGGCACTCTTCAGCAATAGCTGAGTTTAATCTCTTTACGGCTGGTATGATTAGCGTTGCGCATGGCCATGCTCGCACGCGAGAATCGATCGGTCAGCCATGGCAGAAGTGTCGCTTCTCGCTTAATGAATCAATTAGCAACGGCAGCGCAATTGGCCAATCGAGCGGTCTTTACTATGGATGAAGTCAGTCTAGTGTAATTTGTCACGCCAGCGCATCAATGCCCATACGCATTTGGCAACTTACTTGGTCTATGCATCAGACAATTTGATCGAGGTGAGATTGCTAGTTACACCCATCGATTGATTCAAGGTAATATATGATTCTAACACTACTCGTTCCACCATCTCTGGATCAGGTGGGCGAGGGAAAGCATCCTGATAGCGATGATTACCGCCAGTGGTGCACAGGCGTCGTGCTCGGCTGGCGATCGAATCGGAGTGAAGTGTCATTGCCTCGACTGAGCAGGCTCACATCGATCGCTGTCGTCATTAGGGCAAATTTAAAATCAATTCAACTGTTGCGATCTGCCCTATGATTAATTGAGTGGAAGAGAGTATTTGTTTAAACGGCCCAACTGTGCAATGGCGCAAGATTAATGAGCTGGATGTGGCAAAGTGGACTGCTGGCCAGGCGATGCATCATCACGATATCAGCTCGCTCGCCATGTCGACGCATCGCTGGACAGTGCTTGTACTAGCTCATTGCTTGACTGCCTGTGGCCTCGAACAGCAATTAAATCTTGATTTCGCTCTACTTTGACCGACTCGTTCGTTCGTGTGAATCTGTCTAATCGTTTTGGTTGGGCAGAGTGTCGGTGAAATAATTTATTTTAATTACAACCGCCGAACAGCGTGTTCGACACGCAGGCCAGGCACGCACACCATTAGTGCTCCATTAGCGCTGTGCCGGCACCACCAACACGGAACGCTCGAGTACGATCGGGCCTAGATTCACTCGTAACTCACACACACCGTTGATACCACTTTGCGCACATCTTTCGGATGACTAACTAGCCTTTATTATTAAATTTGCTACTTTGTCAATGAGTACTACCGATCAGAGTATTGTACGCTGCCAATACCGACGCCCACCATTCACTTCTCGATTAACTCTACCTTCACCAGTTGGTGCCCGACGCCCAACTTTTCCTTCTTTCTCTTTTAGTTGCGCACCGATAGTTGGTTTTTATAATTGAATTAAAAATTGATTTAAAGTTGAATTCGGGTGACGGCGTGAAAATGGAAACACGTCGAGGTGCTGCCGACATCGTTGATGTTTGGCATCGCTGCACGATGCTAATTCGTTTGCCTGTCAGCTGACTGACTGAGTTGAGCTTATCGCCGTCGGCGTTAGGGCGGCGATGGCACAGACTACAGGCACGGATCTCCGTTTAATCGAGGCTGATTTGTTTTGATTTGTTTCAAATTGAAAGAGCCGCCAGTGAAGCCTGCCGAAGTGTATCAATCGCTGGTGGTTACTCTGTAGCAAGGTAAGTCCGTCATGATGCAGCTTGACCGCCAAGCATCGTCAACGCGTAGAATTCCATTAGGTGGCAGGATGATCCGAGTGGCATTTTAATTGGCAATCATATTTAGTGGCTATTTTCCTCGCTCCACTGGTGGTGGTGACATCGGTGACACTTAACGCGATAATGCAAGGTGTCAAGTAAAGAGCGCTTGCTTTGAACCAGCCGCCACTGTCATCTGGATTAGGACTACAACAAAAATGGCGCCGTGAGAGATAAGCGATCGGTGTGATAGAAAGGCATGTGTGAGAGTATTGGCTCGGGCGCACTTGGTGTGTGGCCACTCCACTCTTGGCTTCACAGTACGCACCAATCACCATCATCCACGGCTACTGCTAATCAGCCACTTGACACTTGGTAAAGATCGTCGGCGCGCTCTTCACACTCCTCACGCCTATCTTTGAACCGCCACACTTCTTGCCTATCGCTTCTCTCAATTTGCTTGAGTGGAAATTTTAATTAAATTTATGTGTGCGGCAAACTTTATAATTATTAATTTTTAGCATTTTAATATGAAAAAGCATGAGTTGCATCATAGTCATATATCATCATAAGCAGACGTTTAATTTTTATATAATTTTCGTCTCATTGTGTTCATGGATTCATAGAGTCAATCATTTGATTGTACAGTGTACACACACACGCACACTAGGTACAGTGCTGGACTATCGGGAAAGCGCGGTAGCTGAATTGAGTTTGCACATTTTAGTTACGACTCATTGATTCCAGTGAAAAGCAGACTTCTTGCTTTGTGTGCGCTAAGCGTGGCGCTGGTGTTGCACTTGGATCAATGTGAGATCTATCAAGTATGTTATCGACTCTCAAGCAACATGCAAGTTGCGAGCTTTAGACAGCACTGGAGCTCGGAACTCACCTCATCCATTACCCACTGAGTGGCAAGGCTAGCTTCACGCGCACGATTTCTATAAAGCTACACCGCCAAAGTGAGCACCACCAAGTTTTTCTAATTAAATCTTTTTGCGGCGCATCATTACTCTCTAATTACTACTTAAGTACTGGTAGTCGACGCGTGCGCACACAAGTGTGATATTGCCTGATGCACATACAGTGCAATTCACTAACGAAATACGCTCCAAGGGTGTTAAACTAGACTGAATGTCCCGTTGGGTTCTTGAAGTTTAGAAGCTCAAGTGTTGGTATCTCACTCCGGGGAAAGTCAATTCCAATTGCAAGTTGGTTGCGTTATGTAGCAAGTACTAGTGGCTTGATGAATTGATCACGACCCAAGGTGTGGGTCGCGGCTGAGGATGCGGTCACGACCTAGCTGACCAGCCAAGTCTGGCTTCTCTCTGGCCACACCTTGTCATCGCTCGTTGAGGCCATAATTAATTAGCTAATTAATTCATTGCTTCGGTTAGACCTTGCTAACCGTTGCCGTAAATGACTGCGACACGACGACTGTCTCGCTAGTGTCGAGCCAAGCTCCACAAGCTCCATTCAAATCAATTAGAGCCTCACTTTGTTTGGCTAAGCGACCGGGACGTGTGCGGTGGTGGCAGTGGCTGCGCTGGTAATTGGATGATTTATGGCTGGCAACAGCACTGATGAATGCCAGCCTTCCACCTATGGCACCGGATTGCGCTAATGAAGCCCGCTCTGACGCGTTTCTCGCCTCGGCTTTTCTGCTCTCGTGACTCAATGCCTAGCCAGAATCGATGCTAATTCACTTTTAATTACAATTCTATTTAGTCTCATTCATTAGCTTGGAATAGTTTGCTTACCTTGGCCATTGAGTTCAACAGATGCCAATGGCAACGTTTCATCAGACCAATCGACAAATGAACGATGAATTGCATTTATCCATTACGAGTTTGATTCAAGAGTTTAACGCAAAAAATAAATGACAAAGGAATTGTGAATTGTGTTTATCATAAACTTTATGAAATCCGGCCACTCACAAGGTAGCTGACATATGAGTTCATTAGGTAATCTGTTTGCGGGCAGTATTAGTGGCATATTTGCATTTGCACTTGGTCTGAGTGATACCCGTGGAGTGCGGGTGCATTGAGATGCGCATACAAATTGATTATTGGCCTGCTCGCCGTCGAGTCAATTGTTTTGTTGAGAATGTGCCGCATCACCATGACTTCGATTAAGCGTCCGGCAATCTCCATCCGGCGGCAATCGACTAAAATCTATCAATCGACGTCATGAATCGCCAATGAATTGGCCACTGGCCGCGGTTGGCGTGTGCCGCAATCGTGGCAAGGTAGCTGCTGCTGCATCGAGTCATTCGTCGTGATAATGTGCCAAAATGTGGCATTCATGAAAATGAATCGACTGAAGAATAATACCATTAGACGTTAAACTCTGAACAGCGGGTCTATAACAAATCAGTTTTATTCGATTTGTTTGCGTTGCTGTTTGCAATGAATTTAGTGACGAGAATGAAGCAAATAACACATTAATGGATCGGTACATTATTATAATATACAATGGGAGGGCAGCAGCGGTGCGGGCAGCACGCGTCCCGATGGTGACGGACAGACGAGATGCCGATGAGCGAGGTGAGCACCTCGATGATGCTCCTCAGCCCCTCAGGTGGCCACTCGCACCGTGCTCTATGCTTGCTCGGTAATGGCACCTCCATTTCTGATAGATAGGGTGAACTGCAAGCTGCGGTGTGTGCCAGGTGATTTTCTTGATTTTCCTAGGTCTGCAGTGATATGTGATGTAATGTCGTCGACCATCTTCGGCTACCTTGCTATGCTATATAACCAAGTGATTGATGAGTGGCGAGCACGATCACTGTCACAGGTCTACTGTTTAGGTTGGGGAGAAGATCGCTGCTCGCCCGCTGGCGACAATCTTGAACCGGCCTCCTCTGCGATGCTAGGTGACTGCAAGGCAGTGGTGCTCACCCCAACGGGAGAAGAATGTTCCATAGGCGAGGTGGTCAGCACCGATGGGGATACTGACTGCTGTTGCTGTGCCCGAAAAGCACCAAACATGGACCCGTTGGCTTGGCTTGCCGAGTTGTCCTTGCTTTGACTTGAAGCACCTGATGCTGACTGGTTGTTCGCCAGTGCTGCGACCGCTGCCGCGATATTGCTGTTAAAGCCCACAAATGGATGACCAGCTGGAATGCCACTAAAGGGTCCAAACGGGCCTGGGAATGGTCTGTTACTTAAACGGATCTTTTCAATTTCCGCTTCTTTTAGTCTCTGTAAAGAAATATGATTTATGAGAACCAACAATCCAAGTACTTCAGATTGTCGTTTGTATACCTTTTCCTTGGCTCGTCTGTTTTGGAACCAAATTTTAACTTGAGTTTCGGTGAGGTTGAGACTGTTGGAGAACTCGGCTCGTTCTGCTATGGAAAGGTACTGTTTGGAGCGAAACTTGCGTTCCAGAGCTAACAGTTGCTGTGTGGTGAATGGGGTTCGAGGCTTGCGATTGCTTTTGTGCTTGCGTAGTGCACACTTGACAGATAATCTCGGAGGATCACAGGGTTCTGGAGAAGGAAGACACACTTAGAATTGTATTGTATACCTCAACGGCATGAAATTAGCTTTTTTCAACTAATCACTGCAGCGTGGAATGCTGAATCTCCTGAACAAACAAAGTTCAGACAATATGGATTTACTAAAAATTCCTAGTAAAACCGATTTGTCTTGACACATTGCGGAAATAGTCAATTAGCGACCACATGTGATTACTAGCAAGTGACAAAGCCAACCAATTTCTTTGCTAATGGCCTCAGCAGCAGTCAGTGTGGCCTTGCTTTGTTTGGTTTGAGAAGTTGCCTAATTAGTCACAAGCTCGTCCGAATGATTAAACCCCACTGCGAACGCTAATCCAATTGCCCACTCAGGTCAATTTGTTTGGCTACTGGTCCGGCTATGAGAAGTGCTCTAAGCAATCACTAAGTGGAGTGGAGAGATGGTGGTCCGGGAATGGCATCATGCTGGTCACTACGCTAATCGCAATTGGCGTCATTGTCTCCGGTATTACTCGATAAGAGTGCGTAATGAATTGATGCATCGAGATCAGTCCCTCTGCCCATGCATGCCTCTTGGTGGTTTATATAATGCAGTTTAATTAAATTATTGCTCAAAGTAGCTCGCGGCGCGATAAGGGAGACGAGCGATTTGCCCTCCTCACCGCACCGAATGCCATCGTTGTGGACACGAGCATAAATTTTCACTACTCTCATGCAAACACCGGGGGCCAGTGTGCGCTTGCCATCGAGTGCCAACGTGTTTTCTTATAATTTGAAGATAATTTATTTATTACTATTAATTAAACATTATCGCCGTTTGTTTGCATCACTTTGACAAATCACCGCGAGGACATTTCAGCGATGTGAGCGAGCAAGTGATCAAGATAACTCGCTCTTGTGCGACACCGACCAGAATGACTCTTGGTTCAACACATCAATTTTATGCCGACGGCAATAAATTGAGAAAGAGAAAAGTAGGAGAAAACAAATTAAACTGAATCGCAACTGGCCAAACTAGCAAAGGAGTGGTGAACCAATGCGTTGACCACTTGCCACTGGTCCTAGAATCCACGTGTTTGTGCCTAGTCGACGACGCTACTCTCCCAGATCCCACATTGACAGTGTCGCAACCTGACAGAGCTGCTTAATTAAAAATCTGCCAGTGCAAGAGAGCGCAGTTTGAGATCAATCCATTTACGCTAGTTTGATGTCAGCCCAATGACACCACAGGCAAAGTGTGCCCTTGCTAGCTGCCAATTTGGCCATTACAAATTGTGCAAAATAGAAGGCAAGGCAAGGGATGCTGGCGTCTTATCAAACTCGCTTAGTGATTCATATCAGGTGCCAGGAGGTAGTGAAGCCAGAGAGGATAGTGCTCGACGTGGTCGATGCATTTTAACGACGATGTGGTGACCGAGTGCAGGCCGCACGCAGCCACTCGTCGCAGCATGTCACAGTCAGTGCCCAGTGCCCATCGCCACTACCACTCGTCGCAGCATCATTAGACGAGCGACGCGGATTGTGTTTGCACTGCCCAAATCGGCCATATCGCCGTCAGTGCCACACACATTGGTCTGGCTAGTGCCCACCACCAAATGGATTCGCTTTACGATTCCACTGACCAACCTGAGACAGTGCATTTTTACTACAACCTCTAAGCTCTCGATAATTTGTTACTTTATGTGTCTTTAAATGCCATATATGAATGGTGTGTAGACCATAAGTGGAGCAATCTCTGTGTGCAACTCATGTTGAAAACAAAAATAAGCGACACTTACTTTGCGATGGAGACATGGGACCTGTGGTTTGTCCAAGCCAGTGCAGCGGGTTGAGTGGATGACCTGGCATGGCTGCAAGCGGTGGACCGTGGTGGGGCATCCACCCAGGTGGCGGTTGCTGTTGAGCACTTGGCTGGCCTGGATGCAGTGAACTGCCTGGCAGCAGTGGATGTGGACCGTGTGGCGTGAAAAGCACTGGATGGGGGTTGGTTGCGCTTGGAGACGAGTCCAGCATGATACCGTCCATGGTGAAACGATGACGTGCTGCAGCCGCTGCTAGTTGCAGTTGAAGTGCTGCAGACATCGAATCGGCCGCGTTCATTGGTTGAGGGTAATTCTTTGGCAGTTGACCTTCAGCACCAACAACTTGTGGCTTGTGGTAGTTAGGCGATAATGGACTAGCGCTGCGACTGTTTGGTGACGAGAGTGAATGTGGTGAGGGCGTGAGTCGCGTCACCGAGATCTTGCGATCTTCGCTACTGTGGCTCATGTCCACGGCTTCCTCATCCTCGTCAGCGGCGGCTGCTGCCATCGCAGACTCCTCCATTAGTTCCTCGTCGAGGTCTTCATCGTCATCTTCACCTTCCGAATAAGAAGTGTTGAGATTCCGAGAAACGCGTTTAGATTCGTTTGGTTGCTTTCTATGCTCTTCTTTACTTCCAAGAAGGGAAGCTACCGAGAAGTTGGTAGTTGTCTTGCTTGGTTTGCTTGTCATGTTTGGCTTGGAATTTGAGTGATTTTGTGAGATCAAACCATTGGCGAAATTTAATTCATATTGTGGTGGGTATGGAAATGAAAATCCAAACGGATATGCAAATTGACTGGTTAAATTTTGTCCAAGTGAATAACCATACATCTTGGCGATGTGATTTGGCACTGATGCAAAGTGAGGCAAAATTGGTGAAACTTGGGTTTTGATGGGTGGTGAAGCCACAGAAATTCGTTCATCTTCGTCTGTCTCCAGTGATTTTCCATTGCATGGAGAAGAGGGAGGCGAGATGGATCGATTTGAGTCGGCACCAGCAGAGTGCACCGACACTGGAGAGGCGTTCACTTCATGGCTTTCATCCACCGGCTTCGACTGTAATCGTCCGTTCATCATCGAAGACGGCGATACTCGATTCTGGTTCATCATCAACAAAGTATTGCTCAACTTCAATTGGTGAGCTGCACCGAAGTGTGCCAATTGGCTGACACTGAACTCACTAAGAGACACCGGTTCCGCTGGGCTGGCAGCTATCAATGTTTGACCACTCAGTTGCATCCTTCAGCGATTTGCCAAATGGTGGGTCGGTGAAGTGTCAGCTGACAATGGGATACAGTGGGTGGGAGTTGTCAGGCGACACCTGATGCAGTCAGAACATACCAGGCACAATGAGAAACCACTTACACTCACTACAGCACGAAAGTGGCAGGTAGACAATCTGACGAGTGAAATTGGTGATAGGCAGTTACCACACTTATATACTGCCACGGTACGTAGGAGGTACTGGCTGCCAGTGCTGCTGACGCCTGGCAAACCAACAGGCGTGCCACTACAACAACGAGGCGGTAGGGTAGAAGTCACTGCTATGTCTCCACCGTGCTATGTGCAAATGTGGCTCAGTTGGAAGCACTCCGCACTCCGACGAGCACAAATCGGGCGGAGCACAAAGAGGGCGGAGTGCTCTCTCCTCTCTCCACAGCTACTCGGCTCACTCTCGTCGCTCGCTGTACGAGTTTTCTTCTCGTCGCTCAGTCGTTTTTCTGGAGAGTTTCCTAGAGTCCACCAAACCACCTCCGACTCATCCTTACCCGCCGCACTCCATTCAATTGGAGAAAAGTGCTGAGTGCCTAGCGAAATTGGACTCAGCTCTGGAGAAAGACATGAAGAAGTGTGTCTTCAATTCCCGCGATGAGGCGGTGAGTTTAATGACGAAACCACTTGCTTCAAGACATTACACCTTGGAATGCAACCTTGATTCGCTATTGAAACAAGGTCCAGACAACTCGTCATGGGCCTGGTGGAATAAAACCTAAATTCTTTTTAATAATAATGTGAAAATAGTGATAGTGGTAAGAAATGTTGGAAGAAGAAAAGAAGAAGAAAACAAGGTCAACGCTGGCTCACGCTGAAGCTTGACACCAGCGAAGATGATTGAGTCGGGAAGGAGTGGTTTGGTCTTTTTGGGGTGTTCTCTTTAGGCTTGCCGCTGACGTGCTCCGTGTTACACTGTAATGTTTAAAGAGATAAAAGTCAGTTATCTTAGTCGGAATGGACAGTTTCTATTGGGATAAAAACCATACTAACCTGGAAGAGAAGGGGAAGGTAACTTCTGCTTTTGAAGCAGTTCCTCATGCTTCGCGGTGTGACACTCAATGATTTCTTTCACCAGCTGAACTTTTGCATCAATTGGCAACGGTTGAAGCCAATTGTGCAGCAGAACAGCTGCCGTGTCCAGAGGAGTCTCGTCCTTCTTCCCCTTCACCCGAGAACTTTTTCTTTTGCCTTTCCACCTCGGAGAGGCTTTTTGGCGCGAATCAGCCTGTCCGGTTCTCCACCCCTCTTTAAAGTTTCAATATTCTTCCCCAAGTGTGGATAGAGAAAGCAAAGGTGCTCGAAATACTTCCACGCTGGAGTTTTGCAGACAGCTTGGTTCTGCTTCTTGCTTATCCTGTCGTCTAGTTTTTTGAGGAATTGGCCGCGAAGCCACTTCCACTTTGCTTTCTAATAAATAACCAGATCTTCACTGGTCCAGGTGTCCTCGGTGATGTCTGAATCAGGCTTGCCGACACGAGCCGCAATTTAGTTTCAAACTCTCAATAATAATCAAATAATCAAAAGGGTTCAAAGAAATAAGTTTAATAGTCAAAGCTATATCTCCAATCGTAAGTAGTTTGAGAGCAGCGAGGGGTCTGGTATTTATACACCTTCTTGTTCAGGGTTAATCATGTTATCCTCTCCAGTGGTGGATTTAATGAGATTAACACAAACTGCTTCGTTCGACACATTAACCTTGTAGTTCTTGTCTGAGTGATCATACAGCTCAGGTTCACTCTTGACCGTTCTAAATCACTGTCCGAAACTATTGAGGTTGGGTTAGATTGCAAATAAATTTGTTTCACAACACCATTTTATGAATCATTTAGAGTTAATCTATACCAATAAGAACAA
>DVQH01001238.1:0-13889 GCA_018231625.1 Papilio phestus | reverse complement strand
AGAGTTTGCCACCATTTGGGGGCTCTCTTGCAAACCTAAGGCTTAGTGAAGAAGATTCACAAAATAAAAGTACAACTAATAGGTCGCATTTTAATCCATTTTTATTTTTTTAATGATAAAATAAAACAATAATAGAAACAAATAAAATGCAAATAAAATAGAGAACAAGTATAAAATAGTCTACAATCATAATTTAAATAACATTCATTATATATACATTTTATATATATAAAATATAATGAACAGCACACAATATCGTCAAAAAGGCCATGCAAATGAGCGACAAATAGTCACTCGTCCATTACGACTGATCAGTTTCGCAGGATGTACCAGAGAAGAGTTAATTTCGGTCCAAAATTTGATAAATTGTAGAACTAGGTTTCACTTAACTTCTTTTCAAAAGGCTTCTTGGAATTCTTGCCAGAGCAGGCATGGCAAAACTGTAGAGACATTTCATAGCCCGACTTAACGTGAAAGCAGACACCTGGATTGAGGTTGTTGTTGCAATCATTGGTCTTGTTTCTTAGTTTGGCTTTCTTTGTGCTGTGACCATCTTCCATTGTCGTTTCACTGTGCAAATTAACGTTGTTAAGCTTCATAGATGGAATGGAAGTCATGTGATCAACGAGATTAATAATTTGGGGAATATTTTGAATAATTGATTCTAAATAATTAT
Source organism: Papilio phestus (assembly GCA_018231625.1). Classification (NCBI taxonomy): domain Eukaryota; kingdom Metazoa; phylum Arthropoda; class Insecta; order Lepidoptera; family Papilionidae; genus Papilio; species Papilio phestus. The sequence continues at coordinate 13,213 of DVQH01001238.1, read as the reverse complement.
TGCGCTCTTGCAATTTGTTCACCGTTTCTTGACTTTCATTGTACAGCTTGCGATAGCGACAAAGTTCTATTTCCATATCATTCACCCTTGAATTTAACGTTACCATCTCCCGCTTCTTCTTTTCCCGATTTTCTCGAGCGGCAATAGCATTTCGACTCATGCACTTCTTCTTGGAGCCTTTTGTGTCCTTGACAATGTCATTTGGAATATGTGATTCGACAGACATTTGATTTTGATATATTTGATTTGAATAAAGGTCTGCAGTCAAGTCGGGATATGACTGAGCATCATCAGGGAAACCAGCGCTAGGGATGGTTGAAGTATATGTTTGAGAAAAAGTAAACGTTTGAGGGAGATTGTAGCTGTCAGTGCCAGCATCGATACCAAGAATGCTGCTCGGGCTAATGCCATCAAAACCAAAATCTTCAAACGGCTCAACCCAATCCATTGTAGTGCAAGGTGTGGGAGCATTACGAATTTCATCAACCAATCTTTCATTATTGACAACACAAGCTTTGTTATCACCCACGTGAAACTGCTGCTGAATTAGAGATTGTTCAATCGCCATTGCGCTTGTTGATGCTTGAAATATGTCTGATAATTCAAATTCCAGGTCTACTAATTGAGTGGTAATGTCACAAATGTCAAAGATCGCAGACAGAGCGAACGAACGAAATGAGACCGTCTAAGATGGAGCGCGGACAGCGAATGGGACAGACGACAAGCGGTACGTTGGTTAAACGTTTCGCCGAGAAAGTCGAGATGAGTGGCGCCGGCCGGTTGCTACCTCCTACTGCGCATGCCTAGCCACTACTCTAAAACACGTAGGCATCGATATCTAGGAGAAAGTGGTGCAACCTACCCTAACACTGGTTTGACGTGAAACAACAAAAACACATCGTGTTGTTATCATACTGGTTGTAGGTGAGCCACGCCTTTTTTAATCTCGAATCGACCCCTTCACGCATCGCTAGGCACTTTGCGCTGGCTGCACAGTGCACACCACTTCACTCTGCTTTCACTAGCACCCCTCCTCCACGCGGATTTCATCATCGCACGCAATCGAGCAGCAATCCTCTATCCTCTCTCTCTTTCTCTCGCACTTTTACTATCTCCATCTCCCCTACAAGTGGGCATCGCACTACAAGCCATTTAAACCACAAATAAACCAAAATGATCACAAATCAATCAACTCATCCTTTAACATCTGCCATAAGCTAATACTAATACTTTGTAACATAACTTTCTAAAATAGTAAAATTATATTATATCTGTCTTATATTCGATCTTCTAGTTGCTTTTGAATTAAGCAAGACAAACATATGTTATAGTTTATATTGTTAGTATAATTAATGAACACGTTGGAGAACGACCAACAAGGAACTAGGAGCCAAACCAAGCAAACTAGCAGATTCAAGTGATAACATTGTATATTCTTGTAACAAAACTATTAAATTATTATTTAGTGGTTTGCAATTTCAGATAAAAATTGAGTTTTTATGATGCAGTTTGGCGAAAATTATAGTTTAAAAAATATGCAATTTTAAACATTTGTGAATTAACCATAGTTTAAAGTTGAATTAAGCAAAGACATCGAGTGCGTTTGAACAAGACCTTGAGGTAACCTTGTGGTGCCGTGGAGAATGGTCTCAGTCGGCAAAAAACAAGCAAGGAAAAGAGGCAATAGGAATGTATGTCAGTATCAGCATCACTGGTTACCATCGTTATTGGTGAAAGAAAGAGCACTAATCAGAGCTGATCAGTGATAACCACTGGTGCCTGATAGCTACTGTGATCAGAAGTTCTCAAAGTGATGTATAAATATGGCTCCCTCTCTACGGTTGAGATTCTCACAAGCTTGCTGTACATTGTGGGTCATCGGGTTTGGGCCACAGCTAAAGACACCAACTCGCTCCACCTAGAAAGGGCACAACTCTAGTGTAACTTTTGAACATTCACATTGCTATTTGTTTTACCTCAGGGTGTTCTTGCTGTAAAGAGTCGAGGAAAGCGCTGAAGTTAGGTCTACCAAAGTGAGTTTTGGCTCGCAATCCGGTAAAGAGACTTTTGTTTGAGATTCGCTGAAAGTGCCGCTCGCAGATATACTAAGTCAGGTAAAAGTAATGAGTCATTGTAATGATAAATCAGCCACTCTTACCAGCATAGTGGTTCTCAGATCAAATTTTTCGTAAAATTGAGTAATAAAGATGTGTGTCACCAGGAGATTATTGCGATCTTTAGACTCAGCCTCCCGAATTACATCTGACATCCATTCGAAATGTTTCTGGGTTCGAGTGACCCACAAAAAGTAAACCTGTGTCATATAGTTCAATTAAATCCAATAAATGTAATACAAAGTGAACGATACCTTTTTGCAATTAATCTTGGCATTAATACTAGATTTAAATGTAATATCTTTAATAATGGAAGCAAAAGGAGTAATGCCAATGCCACCGCCGACAAGGACAGATACATCAAACTTGAACCAGTCTTGATGGCCTTCTCCGTAAGGTCCATCCAGGTAGAGCTTGGCGTAGGGTCTGCCATTTAGCAGATTGTGGTCGTAGATTTGACGGAGGTTCTTGGTAAAGGGACCCACTGCACGAATGTAGAGTGACAATGTGTCTTCGTGGGGAGCCGATGAAATCGTAAATGGGTGATACTCGTTGCCATTCAAGCCAAGACAAGCGATCCTCACCCACTGACCACTCTTATAATCAAAGTTTGGAGGCTTCTTGAACTCTAAATGGGTGACATCCGAGGGATGGAGAGTGGCTCTCACCACTGAGATCTCAATTCGCTTGCGACTCGCACTTATTAGTCGGTCTACGGTGAAAAGTGTCTTCATCAAAAAGCACAACATTAGCATTGGATTCTTATTTGCCCCCAAAACTTACGATAGGCAAGAGAATATAAAAGTAGAATATAGGAGGTTGAATAAGTTGACCAAGACCATGAAGTACGATCAGTATGTAGAAAAGAGGGTAAAGACTGTGAGTAAGCCAAAATGTGTTGAACACGTGCCGTCGAGAGTATTGCATTGCAAAAATGTATATCACAAAAAGAAGACATAGCAGTGAGATTCCAGTCAATCCCGTTAGAGTCTGAAAGCACCAATGATGGAACTTAGGCGTTTCACCATGCCTAGTGATCAAAAGATGATATTTATTGATAAAAACAGACTAATTTAACTTACAGGAAATAAGTCTCGCGAAAAAGACAATTTAAATCTGATGATCGTTGAGTAGAGATGTGATAAAAGTTGCAAATATGACCCACCGCATGTACAACTGTCAACAAATAACAACTAATAGAGAAGTAAACTTTGATTCATCAATACTTACTGGACATGACAAAAGCGAGAATGGCAATGTACTTGTGGAATGTGACTGCGGCATCGAATGGAATGTACTGGTGAAGAAATGTCTCGCGCAATACCGTGATCAAGTTGCGACACATAGTCAACAGAATTGTCGAAAAAGTCAACATGAGCACACTAGCCGAGCCACGGGTGATGCACACACCCAGCCCGGTAATCTGTCGTAAGCCAGAAGATTCGTTTAGATAGTTATAGTCTGCAATCCAAATGCTATCAGATTTAAAATGTCACCACCATATAGAAAACACTTACAAAAAGCTTTGTCTAAAAATACGACAATTACAATCAGAGTGTACAAGGCGACGCAGAAAATTTCCCTCTTTTTAGTGTCAATAAATCTAATCCACGAAATGATCCAATCAGGCTCCTGCAAGTGCTCTTGTGTTTCAATTTTAAGTAAAGTTGTAGAAGGTTTGCCAAAACTTGCAAAATCAGGCCCAGAATTTCCTCCAAAGTAGCTGTAAGCACGAACGATGGTATCGTTGGCACGAATCAGTGCACTTTGTCGGCTTTTGAAAGTCTTGATTTTGTCCATGTTTGACACTAGAAACAAATCAAGTGAGTTAGAATTTGATAGATTAACATATGAATAAATAAACCTACAATCAAAGTTCAACTCAAAGAAACCAAGTTCGTCTTTGTAATTGTTAAAGAGCTTATTAAAGTCTTCAAAAGAGAGTTCTTTTTTGGAAGTGAAGCCAATCTCCATGAGCATAGAGTGAATGGTTTGATCCATTTCAATGGAAGATATGCTTTGATTGGCTATCTCTAGTAAAGACTTGATCATGACTTTAAAATCGCTGATGGAGAGTCGGCCAGTTTGATTTACATCGTACATATCAAACATAATTTTAATCTTTTGTTCAGCACTTCCTTTCGCAAAAATGATAATAACGTCTAGAAATTCTCGAAATGAAATGTATCCGTTATTGTCTTTGTCAATCAAAGAAAACATCTGCTGCACAAAGGTGGAATCAGGCCGCATCGAAAGTACTTCTGCAAATTCAAACTGGGTGAGTTCGGTTTCGATAATTTCTTTAGCAGTTTTCACGTCAATGTTTTCACTTGTTTTCTTATTAAAAGCCTTAAAATAATATCACAAGATTATAGCACAAGTTACGCTTGTCTAGGCCACAGGGACTTACATGAGAAAATATAACACGAAAGAATTGCTCCAAATGTTTTTGACGTTTAGATTTGGTATAGGCAAACTTCAAAATGGAGTCAAGTTCACGCAAACTCCTTTCCAGGGAGATATTGCATTCGGCGAGAAATGATTCAAGTTTAGTGATGAATTTCTCGCGATCATAATAGGAGTCAAACTTGAGGACCAAGTCGTACTCCTTAGGGACACGCACCAAAGCGTGGTTTTGAGCCTTGTTCGAGCTGCACTCAACCTTCACCTTGCCAACCACGCCTTTGAGGTAGATGCAACGCACCACTCGATTGTCGTACTCAAGTTTGACCTTCACCGACTTGCCCTTTGAGTTGAGAATCACTTGCACATTGCGGTAGGCCTCGTTTGGACCAATCCATTCTTGAGACAAGGTTGCATTGTCACTGATAGTCATCCGACGCAACTTGGACACTTTCAATCTGAAACGCTCGTTTCGTTTCACTTTGATATTCACCAAGAGTTTCAGTAAGAGAATCACACACAAGACAAAGGCAAAGAGAAACATAATGGTCAGAATAAATGAGAGCTCGCTTCCAAGAAAAAAGTCGTAGGTTTGGCCGTCGGTGCACTTTTCCAACAGTTGGATATCTTTCTTATATGCTAACGTATAGCATTGGGCAGTAAACTTTCCGTTTTCCAAATCTTTGCAGAGGTAGGCTTGAAACAAATCTTCATGCAAACAGTTGTCGGCAATTTTATTTTGATTAGCTATTTAAATTAACGATTACAAATTACATAACTCAATAATGTACACTTTACCTTTCGGAAGAAAGAATGCGTTTGGCTGAATCATTGCATTGTTGACTCTTGACGCTAGTTTAATTATTTCAGAAAACTTCAACTCTTTGATCTTTTTAACTTGAGTTTCAGTAAATAAACTATTTTTATAAAACAGTTAAAAGGATCAAGCTTGCTTACAAATTGTAAGAAAATTACCCGTTAAGATGATTTTCAAAGTAAAAACGATCTCCGTCACGAATTCTCACAAAGTGATCTAAAAAAAGTTTTGTGATCACAGGTCCTGCACTTTCTCCATCAGCCTCCAAAAGAGCACCAATGGACATGTCGATTGCATTCACATCGTTATTATATAATTTTTTTAATTTAGATATTAATTTCTAAAATATAATCTTGTTAGTAAATAGTGTGCCCAAATGAACTTCAAATGATGACTACTTACAAAATCAATGCGACTTAGAAACGGCCAGTTAACTTGCGCTAATTGTTCAAAGGAAGAATATGTAGAATTTTGATCCAAATTCAAAAACTTTCTTGAACTGAGATAATCAAGAAGACTAAAGTATCGATTTTGTTGAATATGAATGGCAACATTGTCTTGTCGAGTGAAGTCTCGAGGACCTTTTGCAAAGATACGAACATCATCAGTGATATAATGATCATCTCGTTGTGCACTTTGCATGAGTAGACCGGCAAGTATTTTATCGAAACCCTTGCCATAGAGATAATGGTGTGGCTGGTCGCAAGAATTGCACATTCGTACCAGTGTGTAACGAACGTCCTTGGTGCATTCAGAGGAAAGTTTAAACACAAAGGGAGTGACCAGAGAGAAGACATACAACTTGGCACTTGCATCAAAGAGATCATTAACGTGAGGATCGATATCTTTGGAATAACCACCATAGCGAGGAAGTTTGGAGCCTAAGAAGTGAGGCAACCACTCGTCGAAGACAATGTGTTGCAGAGTAGCAATGGTGTACTTGCGAGCCTCCACAAAGATGGCTTGGTCGCACATTTCGGCATGATTATCTTGTATCATTTCAGCTATCAAGTTGTGCCATCGCAACCAAATTACGTGAATTGACAGGACAAAAGGGTTTTGATTTATTTGGTCATTTCCAAAATCTAAAATATTTATAAAATCAACGTGCAAATTAGATTGTCATGGTTATTTTTAGTAATAGAAAAACTTACTTTTGAAACATTCAATTAGATATAGATTAGAGGATTCTTTGTAGCCGAGTTCAGTAAAATCGATTAATTTCCCACCTATAAATGTTCTAAGCTTGTCAGAGCAAAATTTTGAATTTCCATAGATAATTTCGCCATCAACCCAAGCACTTCGCATGTTAACTTTGTTCCACATATTCGAAGTATCCATTTGTTTGCAGTGCTGTACTTTGTTGAGGTACATAAAGCTATGCTTGGTTGGCGTTAAGTAGTCCACTTCCTCTCCATTGCGTCCCAGATAGACTCGAGGAAATTCAACTTTGTGATAGCTCGGCGGACAACTGGGTTCGCTTGAGTCCAGAATTTCATTTAGAATAAACATACCAAAATACACAGATAATAAATTCTTGCCATTTCTTGAGTAATGTATGCTGTCATCTTTTAACAAAGTCTCACTGAGTTGAAACACATTTGGTAAGTTTTGAGAGTTCCTAACTTCAAATTGTCTTGCATTTTTAATAGGTCCTCCTATAAAACTTCACTTGTAATAATTGTACTAAATGCCTTAAACGTAATACCTTTAGATCCAGTTGAGAATACAGTCAGATCATGATACCAGCCATCAAAACTAATATGCTCATTGCGCGTATTTGATAAATTGAAATCAAAAATAGAAACGATTTTATGCGATAAATGTTCATCTATTTAAGTAGAAAAACAATAAAAAAATATATTTTTCCATACATGTTAACAATCTTACCAAGTATAACAGTTCCCACAAATTCGCCATCATCAATCTCAGGTTGCACATCTACTTGTCTCTTGGTAAAACTTGAAAAATCAAGATGCTTTCCATGGGCAAAACAAAATCCGGAGAAAAATAAGATCAAGCCGGTACATAGGTGCATGTTTTACAGTGAAACTTTGGCATCGGAAGCCAAATGAACAATGCCACAAACCAGTTAAATTGGCATAGTTAGCAAGGAAATCAATCATCCTGGCCAACATGGAAGCCGCTCGATCAAAGAGACTAGCAGTGATAAGACAGGAAATGAATACATTCTGCTTGATGATGATAACATATCCCAACAGGAGAGCCAAAAATATTGAAATGTATTGTTTGTTATGTACTCTGTGAATGGGACATCGAGTGTCTCATGCGCACATGTGCCTATATGAATTTCTGTCTTTTGCTTGATTTATGTTGTTCTTTTCATGGTTTTGCACTTTGATTAACAACAATAACAACTTTTAATATGGATTCAAACAAAGATCTACTTTTGTGTGAAAACAAATTTTACTTGGAGAAAAATAGTTTGCACAATCTTCTAAATTTTAACAAGAGTAATGAAGAAAAGAAATCTACAGAATTGAAAACTGAGAAAGTCACTTCCAACGGTATTGGTTATTGAAAATTTATTAAATTTGTTATTAATAATAGTAATTAGTTTTAGCAAATGTGAAGAGTTTCTTGGATAAGACAAAGAATGACTCCAAATGCATCAATATCGAAGAAGAGAGTGAACATGAAGAGGAGACTGAAACTAAAAAGAAGATACAGTTAGATTTGTTGTTGTTTGAGCATGATCTTAGTTCATCCGATGATGAAGACAGTGACGCTGATGACGAGGAATCATCAAGTGATGAAAAGTGAAGAATCATACGTTTCAATTATTATCATTTATTTTTTTATTTGTGTAATTTGTTTGTCGAGCATTGAATATTTCAAATAAAAATTATGATATAATTTTATTTTATTTCATTATAAATTAATCTAAATTTTAATTTTAAAAATAGAGAAAATTTTTTCATTAAATATGCCAGCATATATCAATTCAAATTTTAATAATATGGTAGGCTATTTTAGCACAACTTGTTTTTCAATTGACCTAGGTTAAAATAGAGAATTTCACGTGCACACTTCAAATGTTTACAGATTTTTAGGTTTTTTGTTGTAGATTTTTTACTTTTATTTATAATATTTTAGGGTTATATTTGGTGTGTTTATGAATTAAATAAAAATGTGGAAGATTGTGGATAATTACTTTCGAACGCATGACATATCGCAGCATCACATCAACTCATTCAACAGTTTCATAAGCAAAGGCATCAAAGAGATTGTTGCGGCCAACAGTCGGATTACCTCGGAACTCGATCCCAATTGGTACGTCAAGTATCTCGATATTCGTGTGGGAACTCCTGAAATACGCGATGGGCAGAACAAATATTCACTTACGCCGCAAGAATGCCGACTTCGGGATTTGACCTATTGTGCTCCGATTTATGTGGACATCGAGTACACTAGAGGCCAAGAAGTGCTCACCCAAAAGGACTTGTTGATTGGTCGAATGCCTATCATGCTTCGTAGCCAAAACTGTGTGCTTTATCAGAAGAGCATGGAAGATTGCTTTCAATACCAAGAATGTCCACTAGATCCCGGTGGATATTTTATAATCAATGGCAGTGAAAAAGTTATTTTGATGCAAGAGCAAGCTTCTAAAAATCGCATTTTTACTTTTAAAAATGACGAAGATATCATTTGCGAAGTGACATGTATTTCTACAGAGAGAAAATCTCGTTTAATGCTACAAATGAATAAAAAAGGCCAAGTAAATGGAATGATGTCACATTATGCAATATATATTAATCTAATAATTTGCTTTTAATTACTTTTCATAGATCGTAGTAAAACACAATCTCTTTCCTAAAGAAGGTTTGGCAGTATTTGCTCTTTTCAAAGCAATGTCGGGTTTGAGTGACATGGAAATTGCCAGTTTAATTTTGCGTGGGAGCACCCGAAGTATGGAAATGTTCAAATTGCTGTTGCCATCGATTGAACATTGTGTCGAGTTAAAGGTAGTTTCGGAAATCAATGCTCTCGAGTTTATAGGAAAGAAGATAACTCTGAATCGGGAGTCAAACAAACACCCAGCTGCAATCGGTTACGAAGTGATTCACAACTCGTTGCTCACCCACATTACTGTGGCCAACTACTCTTTCTACTCCAAGGTGGTCTACTTGGCTTTCATGGTTCGACGACTTTTGTTGTCACACCTCGATCCGGATAACTACATTGATAATCGAGATTTCTATGGAAACAAGCGCCTTGAATTAGCTGGAACATTGATTGGCTTCGTCTTTGAAGACGCTTTCAAGAAGTACAACTCAGCGATCATGGTAAGTCACATGTGAATGTAAAAAATAACTAAAAGTGATTGATGATGTTTTGTTGGTTGATAGAAAACTGCAAATCAACAAATACCTAAAGTAAGAGTGAGTCAGTTTGATGTAACAAAACACATGACAAGCAATCACATTACACAAGCCCTGAACAACGCCATTTCCACTGGAAACTGGTCAATTCGACGTTTTCGCATCAATCGTATTGGAGTGAGTCAGGTTTTGTCTAGACTTAGTCATCTTGCCAGTTTGGGCATGTTGACGCGAATCAACTCGCAGTTTGAGAAGACTCGTAAAACTACCGGACCTCGTTCTCTGCAGTCTTCCTACTGGGGCATTGTGTGTCCTAGTGACACTCCCGAGGGCGAAAGTTGTGGCCTTGTGAAGAACATAGCTCTCATGTGTCAGATCTCTACTGAAGATGACGATTCAGGAATCTATGCGATATGTTCCAACTCGGAGTATGTTGTGCCTTACGGTGTGGTTGATTTTGACCATTTGGACATCAATTTGTACTACTTGTTTATTAATGGAGTCATTGTTGGCTATGTGACCAATCCGCGAGCTTTCACATCTTACATTCGCCATCACAGAAGGGCAGGGCGAATACCAAAGTTTACCTCAGTCTACAGCAACACTGGTCACCAGGCTGTTTACATTACTTCAGATGCTGGTCGACTATGTCGGCCTTATGTGATTGTCGAACCAGAAGGCACTGTTCGGCTTACCAAACAGCATTTGAATTATGTCGAGCGAGGCATGATGAACTTTAGTGACCTGATCGATATGGGCATTATTGAGTATTTGGACATGAACGAATTGAATGACTGTTTTATCGCATTAGATGAGCCAGGTATTCGACCAGGCCAGACCACTCATATGGAGATCGAAGTGTTCACCATTCTAGGAATATGTGCTTCAATAGTGCCGTATCCCCATTGCAACCAATCTCCTCGCAACACCTATCAGTGCGCTATGGGAAAGCAAGCAATGGGAGTGATTGCTTTGAACCAAAACTTTCGCAATGATTCTCTTTTGTATACAATTCAATACCCACAGTACCCACTAGTGCAAACCAAACCTATGAAGATGTTCAAATGGATTCCTGCGGGTCAGAACCCCACCGTGGCTGTCATGTCTTACAGTGCTTATGACTTGGAAGATTCGACTATACTTAACAAATCCAGCATTGAATTAGGTTATGCTCGTTGTTTTGTCTATAAAAATGCTAAAATTGACCTCAAGACTTACCCGAATCGCAATTGTCGTGATATTTTATATTATAACAAACTGGAAGATTACAACAAGCTTAAAGCCGATGCCAAGGCTAAATTTTCAGCACTTGAACCGGATGGAATTGTTTCTCCTGAAAGTTTTGTTCAAGAAAACTATGTGTTGGTAAACAAACAATCTCCTGATGTGATTAGCAACCACCCTGGTCTGTTCAATGAAGCTCAAATTCGATACTACGACAATGGTCTGGTATATCGTACTTCATGCACTAGTGTGGTAGATAAAGTGACCATTTCGAATAACGATGAGAATGTGGTTGTCAAGGTGCTTTACCGACAAATGAGAGCTCCAATTGTAGGCGACAAGTTTAGCTCGCGGCACGGACAAAAGGGCGTGATTGGTGCCATCTTCAACAAAGCTCTGATGCCCTTCACTGCGGAAGGCATCAGTCCGGACACAATAATGAACCCACATGGCTTTCCCTCACGTATGACGGTAGGCAAGTTGAAAGAGATGACCGCTGCCAAGGCTGCCGCATTGAAGGGTACCATCCACGACGCAACAGTGTTTAGTGGCACTTCAATGCCTGAGTGCTTTGACATCATGCACCGTCACCATCGACTCTTCTCTGGCAAAGAGCTACTGGTGTCTGGTATCACCGGTGAGTTGCTACCTGATGAAGTTTACATCGGTCCTATTTACTACCAGAGATTGAAACATATGGTGAGTGATAAGGTGCACTCTCGTTCCATCGGACCCACTACTTCGCTCACCAGACAACCCACTGAAGGTCGCTCACGTGACGGAGGTCTCCGAGTGGGCGAAATGGAACGCGATTGTCTCATTGGCCACGGAACCTCTTTCTCTCTTCTTGAGCGTTTTATGTTCTCCAGTGATGTTTATGAAGTAGAGATCTGCACTACTTGCAACTTTATCGTCGCTGCTAAGTTTTGTATGAAATGTAATTCCTCGGAAAACGTGATGAAAGTGCGGATTCCATATGCATTCAAACTGCTTGCGCAAGAACTATTTTCAATGGGAATTCACCCCTCAATGGGATTCAACTTTAAAAAGATGATCTAGCGAATAATTAAATCTATGAATGATACAATAAAAAATGGAGATGCAACATGGGGAGTGATTAGAACGAGAAGAGTCTGACTTGATGCGCTTTGCAGGGCTTTTTCTGACCTCTGGCGCGGGCATGACTTTGTCATCCGATGCCACCCTCTGCTCTTCCTGGCGGCATCTTTGAGCTACTGGCAGGGCACAATACGCCATATTGACATGCAACCATAAGAGATTCTCAAACAAACCGCCAATTTACAGTGAGTGACATATGCTTTCGGAATGAAAAGTAGAATTGAAAAAAACTATTTTGGAATTCAGTTTTGTGACATATGCGAGATAGATGGCATGATTGGTGGACCTGATGCCAGTGTGAATGGGCGCGATTGTGGCACTTTGCGCAAGCCAATAGAACAAGACGGTGCTTTGTGCGCGGGCCGAAGATGCCAGCTAATGGCTGACTGTGAGGTTGGTGCCAGGCCACTCGTTTAGCGCCCGGCGCACGCGATGCCACTATGGCCCGTGAATGGAGCATTTTTAGCTCGGACGCGCGACAAGCTTGCAGAGTGCTGCACCCACCGCCGGTCTTATTAGCACACAAAGTGCCACTTTGTTGTGCCATCCTCTATTCTGCCGTGTCTGTCCTCTTCCCGCTTCTCTTCGTTTGCGTATAATCGACTTAATCTTTGTTAATTAAATGTTTTCCGCCAAATTAATTCCAAATAACGCTGGATGGGATAGTCGCACCTTCTCATTGCTGTTGCAATTTGGCTTTGAATCATCCGCAATAAACGCTTTTTGGCATCTCTTCTAAAAGAGTTCATTAGTATATCATAATAGGTTGTGTTTGTGTGCCGCCAAACGAGAACAACCATGTTAGTTATGAAGTAAGAGCAGATGCATTTTCAAGTGCAAACTTGCAATGTGGTACAGTCAAAAAGGAAACTTTTAGTGTTTCTCAACCCATTCACAACTCGTGTACACGCTTAATAAGCATCTCAATGAATGTTTTACTAAATTGAACTATATAACATGAAAAAAGTTTAATAAAAAAAATTCGGATTTTTGTAAAAATGAGAAATAAAAATTTTATTTTTTGAAGATAATTTCTTGCTCGAGGGTAATTTCTCCTATATATTAATGAATAATATGATCGTGGTTTTCTCTGTTCTATGTACTATGTTTAATGTTCAGTCATTTTTGTGCCATCCATGATTTTGTACTGTGAGAGTTACGCTACTTCCACTGTGCTTAACCGATTCGAATCC
>DVQH01001237.1:0-13889 GCA_018231625.1 Papilio phestus | reverse complement strand
TTGTGGGGCGCCATCTGCTGGTTTAGAAGTAAAAAGTATACGAGTCTTTTAAAACATATCGGAATACCTAATAATTGTAATAGCTGAGTACTTCTACTCATTGTCAATTTGATTATAAAATTAGACGATAACGTTATATATTTGGACTTAACGACTATTTTAAATTCATAAATATCATTAAATTTATTAATCAATGAAAGTTGCATATTTACTTTGTCACAAGATCTTGGTGGTTATTTAAAATTTAAATATCTCATAAAGAGAGTGTTCATATATGAATATAGTCAGTAAACAGATATCGTTTGCGAGTGAAATCTCTATTTGTTTTGACTAGTGAAAATGAATGCTTTGTCACAAAAATATGCGTATAAAAACTCACCCTTCTACACCCTGGATGTGCTGACTTGTTCTACTTGGTACTTTCTACCCGAGAAAATCAACGATTGGCTTGATTCAGACCAAACCGACCTTCCAGTGCCTCGACCTTATCGCCAGTACCGACTCTACTGGCTCAATGGTCTATTCACCTTAAATGCAGCTCGTTTTGCCCTTTACCTAGTACTCTATCTTAAGTTGGCCAAAGAGAATCAAAGAAATGAGCAAGTAGAATTTCTCTATCCATACTATGTAGGCGATGTCTTTCAGCTACTAACAAACTTTTCCTTCTACTTGAACATAGCATCGTTTACGTCAAGTTGCTACTGTTGTATCATAACTTGGTACTTTTATCTGACCAAATATGTTCGAAATGGAACAAAAACGCTACGCTGGTGTCGCACATTGTTTTACATTGAAGCAATTCTCAATGAAAACTTTGCTACATGCAGACTTAATTTTAATATTTTAGCCAAAATTTCCCCTCGTCAACATGTTCGATATTCACGAAAGTTTCGACGCGTACTTAATGTCCAAACTGTTTGCCTCAAATTTAACAACATTTGTACATTAATATTTTTTACGGTCATCTTCTACCGGTTAAGAATTCATCCCAAATGGAATTATCCTACAGTGGCAATTATCATTACAGACCTTTCATACCAGATATGGTACTACTTTATATTTAAAATTTTATTATGTATCGAAATAATGCTCTATCTTCAGTCGGCCTTTCTCACAATGCTACTAGAGTCGGTTGATGATCGTTTACGGCATCCAATTCGTGAGAAAAGTGTTTTACAAACTGTCCGTCTCTTCAGTGAAGCTTTTCACTTGATGACTCAAATCAATGCATTCTGGGGGCACCCACTGGGAAACTACTACTTTCTTGTTCTTCCTTCTATCATCTCTACGGCTCATGCTATATGTTTTGTTCAGATTGATTACCTCTTCTATGTGGTCTTGATTTACATATCGTCTACGAGTGCACTCACTATGCACTTCAACAATTGGGTTGCGGCTAAAGTCCGACTTAGAGCAAAGAAACTCTACCGAGCTTTCTACAATCGTCGCATCATTATGTCATCTTGTTTGAGGCACTCAACAAAAAATAAAGTAACTATAACTATTTACTAAAATTTATCTAAACTTAGATTTTATTTAGATTTTTAATGTAACACAAATCATCAATTCCAAGTCCTGCAAATTTGGAGTGCAAATTGGCGTTCTTGGCGCAGCTAACCAACAAGTTACTTTTATTGTACTGCTAAAATTTTTTAATTGTGACATAATATTAACTCAGTTTTGTTGCAGATTTTGATCTTTATGGCGAGAATCTTCATGTTTCTCACTAAGTTCTATCATAACATTTACAGATAGATCCTGTTATGTTGTAAATATTGTTTGTCAAGATCTTTCGGAAAAATATTAGTCCTTTCTAATTAATCTGTTTTTTTAAAATGTTTTGGGGAGTATCCACCAGATGGCGCAACACTCACTTTGTACATAATGGAGTGGAACGCAAGCTCGCGGGCTTTGTGCTTACAAGCCTGATTGAGTGTGGCGCAATCTGATAGATATTATACACTTATAACGCGATCTGAATCTGAATGACTAATTTTTATGTAAAACATTAATTAAGAGTTAAATATTCTCTTGGTTACTGAGCCATGTGAATTTTAATTTCAAAAGTTATTAGCTAAAAGTTATAAATAAAAACAGATCTAGAACAAATTATATAACCAAAACAATGAATTAAAACTAAGTAATTTACACAAAGTAATGAAGTATGTAGTAGCGGATGGCGTTAAGCTTTACGATGTCTAATGCCAACATAAATGGGAGTTGTTTTGAGCAAAACAAAGCTTTGGTGAATGTCTAGTTTATCAACCGTTTGCGATGACTTGAATAACTCGAATCGACTAACTATCTGTGCCAGACCGAGTTTGGCCTCGGACAAAGCAAATCGCATTCCAATGCAGTTACGAGGACCCCCACCAAACGGAAGGTAAGTGTAGGGTACAATTTGATCGCGTCTTTCGGGCATAAAGCGTTCTGGGTCAAACTTGTCCGGGTTGGGATAGAACTCTTCGAGGTGGTGAATGGCATAAACTGGAATGCCAACCGCTTCACCTTTCTCAATTGTGTAGTTGTACTCGGGTATGTGATAGCGTTCACCAGCTTCACGACCCAAGGTTAAAGCTGGAGGGTGCTTGCGCAGAGTCTCCGAAATAACCGCGTCCAAGTATGGCAAGCGCATCACTGTGTTATAACCCAATTTGGAATCTTGCTCACTGGCCTTTTTCACTTCTTGGTACAGCTTGTATTGCACTACAGGATTAGTGGCTAGTTCATACATGCAATAGGTCAAAGTGGAAGCCGTTGTTTCGTATCCAGCAAGAAAAAAGACCACAGATTGAGCCGTGATCTCATCCTCGCTCAGATACTTGGAACCAACAATATTTTCAAGAGCCTTTACTTCAGTCGCCATCTCCTCAGCGCCTGTCAATTAGATGTTAGTGTAAAAATATGGTGACAGTTAAGTCTACTCGATTTACCAGCATTCACGTGATGAGCGTCAAGTAGATCGTCCTTATCAAAGCTCTTTTGCTCACTGTGTTCTGCAATTACCATCAACTGCAACATATCATTGTGCTTGCTATCGCGATTCTTGCGACGTTCCTCAATCAAGTGTCTCGATAAGTCAATGAAAAAGTCAGTCCCCTTTGGTTGTAAAAATGTCAAACCAATTTTTGTGATAAATTTCAACACAAAAGCCGGTATCATGAGCGTAAAAATTAGTTTAGGCATGTTGATGGTGAACACCTCACGTGCACTTTTTACGAAAACATTATCATTCTCATCGTGAGCTTTGGTGTCGGTAGCAAAAGCACACTTAGCAATCACATCCATAGTGAAGTTGCCCATCACGTTGTGCACCTTGAAAGTGCCCTCGCCATCGGCAACGCGACCTAGCGAGTCAATCATCGAGTCAGTGCAGTTGCTGATCAAACTCTCCATGTTGCGCAGCTTGGAACTTGTGAACATCGGTGTTAGGATGGAACGAATTCGTTTCCACTCTTCGTAGCGAGCCGAGACGAGATTCTTGCTCATTACTGGGTGCCGAGCGGGTCGGGTGACGCGATTGTGAAACAGGTGAAAGTCTTGCACCAGAACACGCCTGATCACTACTGGGTCCGCTACAAACAGTAGTGGTTTTCGCATTTGCATCACTCTGAACAATCATAAATAAAGATAAGGTTAGAAAAAAATAGATATTTAAAAATACTCGACAATCTGTATCCGATATACTAGATTCTTTACCTAATAAAGGTTAATTCATTTACATTGAAAAACGTCATGTTTGATTTGTAAAAACTTTACTAATCAACAAAATTAAATATATCGAATACAATTTTTTTGTTTGTGCAGAAAAATTTCACAGTAAAATTACCCAAAAATTTTTCCATATTTTTTTACATAATCCAAGTGCAGCAATGGTACGGGTTTGGAAAGACTGAAAAAGTTACCAACAAAAGGTAACATTGGAGGTGATTTAATTCCTCTTTTCTTCCAAAAATCATGGTTGTAGGTGCCAAACCTGAAAAGTAAACAAAAACAATGAGCTAAAACCTAAAAAGTAACATCTACTACCAGTAGAGGATTGGAAGCAATAAGAGAAGTAAAAATAATGCTTGAACAAGCAAATTGTTTATATTTAACAATTCAAACATGATTCAAACTGTTGTTGTCTAGAGTTAAGCAAGGCCTCTCATTTACGCCTTGTTTTATACGTTGCCCTGAGTTAGGCACAGTACAAAATGACTAAAGCTGTTGTGATCCCGACTCACTGGATTACAGTGAATGAGATAAGATAAGAAGTCTTTTATTTGCTCATAGTTTTGCTCTCACTGCTCAATGTTGATGCTGTAATAGATACAAATTGAAGCCAAGTCATGTTTAGAATTTTATATTTCGAAATAACCAAGTTTTTTTGGGTTTTACCTTGTAGAATTTGGTCTATGCAAAATGGCAAAATAATGTAGATTGTAATGTAAGAATATTCACACCAGTTGACGGTGCCAAGTGTTTGCTGGTTGCACGGATACCAAGCAATAATCAAGAGGACTTCTATGGTTTGGCTGATAAAACAAGTGCAAAAATATAAGAAATAAGACGATGCTTGTTGTATACAGCTGCATTTGTTGCATTTGGCGCCTCTTCAGTGGCATCCGAGATACGATACCAACCAGTCTGTCATCCCCTATCCCTAATACACATGGTCTTTTACTCTCATGTTCAAATTTTGAACTTTTTTTCACCAGTCACACGTGTAGCTGTAGGTGTATGGATAACACTGCAAAACAGTGTTACAACGTACTAACAATAACAACTAACCTCACTTAGGTTTTGAGTTAAGCGCGTATTTCACCTAAAATTGCAATTGCAAGTAACCCAAATTAAAATGTGTATAAAACTGTTGTTTAAAAATAAATAAAACGCCATCTGTCGGATTGTGGAACAACCACTAAACTAAAATAAAATTAAGTAATTTTACATACTAACTAAAATCATATTTTAAAAGATAATTTCACTTTCAAAGCTGAACCAACTACGTGTTTGGTATCATTAAAACCAATAAGTTTTTAAATTATACATATATACCACCTAGTTAAAGAGTATTATGCTGTATTATACGTAACCAGCTATGAGAACGGACGGTCGTGAGGTGGACGGAGTCGCAGGTAGTTTTCATTGCCCCAATGCGACTCCGTCCACCTCACGACCGTCCGTTCTCAACCCTGTACGTAACACTAGTCTCAATATGAAATTCTCTAAGTGATTTCAAAATATGCCAAAATTTTAACCTAAATGAGTAAAATTTCAAATCATGGTTAAAAGCTGCCGCATTTGAGTTCAAATTTTGACCTTTTTGAAATCACTTGCCCGTTTGGATTAAAATTTTGCCACGCGTTCTGAGTGTGGATGATAACAAATTTCTGTAGAAACTAAGCCTAGAAACTTGATTTATTGATACGTCATCCTTTGTGGTAAGAATAATAAAAATGATAACAATAGGCGCACTCTCACGCAATCCAAGTGCAAGAAAAAGATTGTTGCTAGTCATCAGTGTAAAAGTTGCATGCCACTCTCAAGTTGATTGCACCTGCAAACGTGTGTGTTTTGAACACAACGATAACAAAGATCATCTGAGGTATAAATGCATTTAATGACAAGATGCTGTAGCAAGTGCCATTCTACTACAGCCCACAATGGGTAGAATGGCAAACAAATCAAGATATGATCAAGTTGGATATTTGTCACAAATCTACAACTTGTAAAATTAATTTTATTATAAATTTTTCAAAATTTATTTTTTTTTGTTTTTAGATGGTCTTTCAATATTTTATGGAATGGTTTCACGAAACCAATTGAGCCATCTGATCTTGGAACTTGTCCCGAGAAATTCGAATCGAAAAGACTAGCTGATCAGTTGGAACAGTGAGTTGGTGTTAATCTAGTAATATATTTTAAAAAAATAAAATATTATTCATTAATTTATTTATCTTGTAATGGACAGAAAATTCAGTTATAAGTTATCGGATATCAGTTTTCTGCAATAGTTTAGTGACCAGTGATGTTCAGAAATGGCTGGTTTGTCGACATAGTCTCATTGTTGCAGCGAACTTTATTGTTCAACAATTTCATGGAACAATGGCAACCATGTCAATAAAACAACCAAGTCTGAAAATCACTGGTTGTTAGTGATTCTGAACAAAACAATTACTCTTGCAATAGCGAATGGAAGGTGGAGTTGAGTAAATCACAACCAAGCTTTCTACGTGCATCGGTACGAGTTTTTGGTCAAGATGTGCTTCCAATAGCGTTGTCATGCACACTGAAGCAACTAGTGCGCAGTGCACTGGTTCCCTTGATGATGACCAACATGATCCAGTACTTCAGCAATCCCGAGACACATGATTACAAGTGGGCGTGTCTAAGTTGCGTTGGTGTGATTGCGACTCGAGTGCTCTACACTCTACTCCACCACCCACGTACGTACTTTTCGAGCAAAGCAGAGCTTCGAGCTAAAGTAGCATGGATGACAATGATTTATCGAAAGGTAAGTTTGACTTACAAAAAAATCATACCCAGTTTAACCAGTTTGACTTATTAGATCTTGAGACTAAACATGACTGCATTTGGACAGACAACGGTGGGACAAATTGTGAATTTGATAAGCAATGACGCATCTGTCGTTGAAGAGGTATGCTTTGTGTTGACAAATATTATTTTGGGATGTAAAAGTTTTTCTTTTGTTTTTAGTTTTGCTATATGTTTGGCTTTCTAATTTCGAGTCCAGTCATAACCGTTGTGGGAACTTACCTCTGTTATCAATTTATTGGCAATGTTATTTTTATTGGATTTGGTTTGATGGTACTTTTAGTACCGCTTAATTACTATATGTCCAAGTACTTGGAAGCTTTTCAGGAGAGAATGGCAAAAAACACGGATCATAGAGTCAACCTGATGACAGAGATTCTCAAGTTTATGCGCACTATTAAAATGTATGCCTGGGAACGTCACTTTGCAAATCTCATTAACGAGGCACGAAAGTATAAATTCCATTAATTGGTTTGATAAAGCATCTAGTTAATGATTTTTTTATTTTTAGAAAGGAGATAAACGAAATACGTAAATCAAATTTCTATCGTTCCCTCTACACCTCCACCTCGGAAACAGCTTCTTCATTGTTGATGTTTGCCATGTTTGTCACCTATGCTCTGTTAGGATATACACTCAACTCGTATCGAGTCTACTCGGTGATGGCTATTTACAGTCACGTGATTTTTAGTATGACATGGTTCTTTGCCGATGCTGTTTTGGCATGTTTCACTTTACGCCGAGCTTGCAATCGTATACAGGTTCAGTTTGGAAGTCAATTTGCAACGTTTTCAATAATTTACCATTGTTATAGACATTCTTGATGCTGGATGAAATTGGCGAGTCCAAACGTCAAATACGAGACTCCAACTATGAGAGGTCGGACATTGAAAGTGAATGTTCTGTAGTTGTAAAGAATGCAACAATCCAGTGGAATGTTGTGAGTATACTTTACTATGTTTAGCTTTATATTTGCATTTGCATTAATCTGGATGATTAATAAATTTTGTCTTTGATTTTAGGACCATAGTAAGCAATTCAGTTTAGAACAATTAACTTTGGAAGTGAAGCGTGGCGAATTTTTGGCGGTGATTGGAGCTGTCGGTTCTGGAAAAGTTTGTTTTGGAAAACATATTTGTTTTTGTTTAGATGGTTTTTGTCATTCATAAAATGCTTGATTTGTTCTTCCAAAGAGCACTTTGTTGATGGCGTTGCTAAACGAACCAAGTATCGTGTTGGGCTTAATTCGTGTCAACGGTCGTGTGGCTTAAGTGGCTCAAGAACCGTGGTGCTTTCATGACACCATTGAGGCAAATATTCTATTTGGACTGCCCTTTGAACAGGAGAAGTGGAACCGAGTAATTGAAGCATGTGCCTTGAGCAAGGACTTGGAAGCAATGCAATACGCAGAGAAAACCTTGGTTGGTGAACGTGGTGTCATTCTGAGCGGTGGACAAAAGGCACGCATCTCACTGGCAAGGTAAATTCAATTTGACTCGACCTTGTCTAACCTAATTAGTCAATTACATAGAGCATTATACAGTGACGCGGATGTCTACCTTCTTGATGATCCACTTAGTGCAGTGGACACAGATGTGGCACGGCACATTATTGATCATTGCATTGGGCAATACCTACGCCACAAGACAGTGATTCTTGTTACACACCAAGTGCAGTATATAAAGCAAGCCTCAAAAGTACTGGTTCTTGACAAAGGTCAACCACTTGCATACGGCACGCAAGACCAAGTACTTCACTCTGGAATTGACCTACTCAAATTCATTTCTCATAAATCTGTGGAAAATGAAACTGATGAATCATTGTCTGAATCAACGGAAATACAACGACAAATCAGCAGTGTTTCTAAGGTTAATTGTCTTACGAAATTTGGAATTATTTTTAAAATTTTATTTTTTTAGAAAAGCAAAGAAGAAACGCCAAAAATTGAAGCAGAGACAATGGAAACAGGCACAGTACGGTTAGATACTTACCGGAAGTACTTTCAGGCTGGTGCAAGTTGGCCTTTGATGCTTTTGCTTGTGATTGCAATTCTCATGTCCCAAACTTTGTTTCAATGGTCTGGTATATGGCTAGCTCAATGGACTAACGATGCTGACCACAAACGACCAACAAATGTTACTTACAATGTGTTGATTTATGCAATTCTCATTTTACTACATCTTCTCACAACTATCTTTAAATTTCTAATGTTGCAAGTGATGTGCCGCAACGCTTCGATTACGTTTCATCAACGTATTTTTAATGCTCTGATGCGTGCACCCATCTCCTTCTTTGACCACAATCCTACTGGTAATATTTTGTAACAACCAAATTCAATTTAAAACCTAACCATATTTTTACCATAGGACGCATACTAAATCGCTTTACCAAAGATTTAAACGTGGTAGACAATCAGATTGTTTTCACAATATCTAGTATAGTCATTGTAAGTATGCTTTGATAATTTTTAAATATAAAATATAAAATACAAATTATTTCAATTAGATTGTACTGGACGTAATAGGCTCTATACTTGTAATTTCCTACTACAAGTGGTACTTAAGCATTCCTGCTTTGATTGTATTTGTGCTGGCCTACTATGTTCGGGTTTATTATGCACGCCCCTCGAGAGATATGACTCGTTATGAGGCTACTTTACGAAGTCCTATTTTTAATCACGCTACTCTAACCTTAGCTGGCCTCTCTACGATTCGTGCTTTTCAAGCTGAACCTTTACTAGTGAAGCAATACTATATCTACCAAAATGATCATTCGAATGCTCACTTTACGCAGAATAGCATGGCTAAATTGGTTGGCTTTGTGAACGATTGGTTTTGCCAGGGGTACATCTTTTCAATAGCACTCGCATTGATGATCTTTTACGAAGGTAAAACACATAATAAGATCTGTCAATATAATTCATTCACTATTTGTATACAGACATTGGTGGTGGAACTGCTGGAATGATACTGACAATGGCATTCGAACTAAGTGGTCCAATCCAATGGGCAGTACGAGTGATTCTTGAGTTGGAAAGCCACATGACTTCGGTGGAAAGACTTGAAGAGTACTCCAAACTGGAACAAGAGGCTGCGCTAGAAACAAATTACCAGTTGCCGGATGGTTGGCCCAATTCAGGACGGATTGAGTTTGACCACGCCAGTTTAACTTACGATGGCAGCGAGAAACCTGTGTTGAAAGATGTAAGTTTCGAGGTGCAGGGTGGAGAGAAGGTGGCGATTGTTGGACGGACTGGTGCCGGCAAGAGTTCCATTCTGGCAGCTTTGTTCCGAATAGTAGAGGTAGAAGGTCGAATTGCGATTGACGGTGTGAACTGTCGCGCCATTGGTCTACACCAATTGCGACGTGTCATGTCGATCATTCCTCAAGAACCAATGGCATTCGTGGGCACCTTGCGCAACAATCTCGATCCGTTTAATGAGCACTCCAGTAACGAGTTGTGGGACGTACTGCGTCAAGTTCAACTCAAAGCTACGGTAGAAGAGTGGCCTTTGGCACTTGATCACCCTCTCAACGAGGGAGGCAGCAATCTCAGTGTGGGACAAAGACAACTTATTTGTCTTGCACGAGCTTTACTTCGGAAAAATCAAATTCTGATTCTAGACGAAGCTACAGCTAACGTTGATCACCAAACAGATCAGCTAATTCAACGTTTTATTCGGTAAGTAACTGTAAACGTATATTGAAAATTATTAACACAAATTTATAATTTGTAGAAGTTGTTTTGCACACTGCACTGTGATAACCATCGCCCATCGACTCAATACTATTATTGACTCAGATCGCATTTTGGTGCTTGACTCAGGTCGAGTGGTACAGTTTGACACTCCTCGTAATCTTTTCCAACAACGCACTGGAATGTTCCACCATCTAGTTCAACAAAGTGGTCCGGAAATAGCAGCACAACTCCAAAGTGTTCTCCATAGTTCATCGTTATGCCAATAATACTTTGTTATCTATATTTATTCAGTAATTTTTATTAATTTCTTAATAATTCAATTAAACATGAAAGAATGCATAAGTTATCAAGTTAAAAGTTTTAAACCAGTTATCAGTGATAACCTATTACTGAAAACTCAGCGGCTACTAGATCATACCAATTGCTTAAAATACTGTTGATATATATTAAATCTAATTTTTTCAACTATTATAGTCTTATTAATAGAGTTCTTTACTAGCTACAAGCTAAAAAATTGCATTTTTGGATTGTTCAATTTTGAGTATAAATCAACACTTGCTACAAACCTTGTTAGATTTTAAACGTTTTTTGGTCCATAAATTTTTTTCGGTTCATCTTAGAAAATTAGGAAAAACTAAAATAGTTAGAACAATAAACGAATGATTTATTGGTCAGCAGTGACAACTTATATTGACATATAAATGCTTTGCCAAGCATATTTACCAAGAAATTAGTTTTGTTAATGGAATCCAATTAAAAACTTAATTTGAAACTTAGTCAATTGCGCAAAATATAGATTTTTTTAAAAGTTTATTCAACACAGCACAACATGCTTAGAATGCTAAACAGTAGATTGGTTTAAAGCAAGTGGGTATTTTGGTAATGATTAATTCATTTAATGCTCGTCATTTTGCAATGTCAATTACAAGTTGGCTATGGAAGGTGTGGTCTGAAGTATGGCAAATCCCTCTGTACTACTTGATCACCTTTGTGTGCAATGTGATTGAAATTAATCGCTATCACAATTCTTATCTCATCTACCGATTTCGATTCATTATAAAACTGGAGATCTACTATGGAATGCGCTTTCTTCTAACCTACCTCACACCAAATGAACACACCATTCGTTATCTAATGGTTGATTTGTCCACAATTTATGAAGTTCGCAACATTTCGAATCTTTTATACAGTCTCTCATACTTGGCAATAGCTTACGCGTATCGAGTTCTCTACTTTTCCTACTGTCCGAGTATTATAGTGAAGATGCTCGTTCCAACCTTGATCACTTTCAAGCCAAGTTATTTCCTATACGCTTCAATGCGATGTGGTTCCAAGCAAATTTTGGTGTGCTCCATGATTCTGCTAAACTACCAACTTTGTTTCGCCATGCTACAGTTTTTTCAACTGTTCACGTGTCTGTACATTATGTACACTCCGTTTTTGACGTATCAAGTAGCAAAGCGGAATTACAATTTTTTCTTTGCAAATCAAACTTTTTTGTTGAGTTGTTTCAAAGTAACAATTCACTGGCTGGACAGTGTGGCAGTGTCTTGTATGCTATTTACTTGGGGTTACGTCATAAACTGTGTGTCAGTCTTCTACGCCATCACTTTGATGGCCTTTACCAAATTTGCGCAAATTCGTAGATTATTGAAGTGGAAAACTAAACCGAGTTCTATCCGTCTTAACCGAGTAATGCGACATCATACACAAACTCTCGGTGATGTTCTCTCTTTCAACAACTGCTATAGTACGCTTTTATTATTGTTTCTACTGGTCACCGTGCCAATCAACATCTTCTGTGTTAACTGTTTCTTCACCACTTCACTGATTGGCTTTCACCGCTTAGCGCTTTTAATCGTAATTTGCTGTCAGTTTAGTGGCCTTTTCCTTCTACACCTCGGTTTGGCTATCTACACCATACAGATTCATCAAGAGGTGCCACAATACCTTGGCCGTTTGCACGCCACTCACCATTTTCGGTCACTTTGTACTCATATTAAAATGGCGTGTTTCTTCGAACGAATTCACACCAAAAATCGCTACGGTATCACCTATGGCAAGATGTTCGGTTTGGTTTCTCTTAAAGCTTTTGCTTGGGTAATGATCAACTCACTGTAAGTTTTTTAAACGCTACTAATATGTTTTTTATTTTTCTAGTATCTGATGCTCTATTCACGGTTGTTGTTGACAACTTTCAAACGATTGAAATAAATGTATCAAAACAAACTAACTGGCCAAGAGTTTTTCAGTAAATAAGAAGACAGAGAAAAGTCTATAGTGATGAGAAACCAATCAAAATCTAGTAGTAATCAAAGTTTCGAACAGGGTCAAGAAAAAACTCGACGCTTCGTTCTAGACCCAATAGATGGCGCTAGTTTAAACAAGCCCAGTTCTCGGTCTCTTGAATTTTTAACCCCGAAATTTCATTTAAAATTCTTTTCTAGGTAAAGTTTTAACTTTTTTGATGCTTGGAAAGTATGATAGAACGGAAAGTACGATAGAATTTTGATTAGGACAGACGAACAGACAGAAACACGAGAGTAATAGCAGGACGTAATGCAACAAAGCTAAAAACAAATTGTCTTTTCGAGTAAATAAATGTTTTTGTTTTTTTCGGAACAATTTAGAATTTAATGAAAAAAAATTTAAAAATTTTTTTAATTTTTTCGAAAAACAGAAAAATATGACCTGATTTTTTTAAACTAAAATTTTTTCCGCGATTTTTCCGAACAAACAGAAAATAGAGTTCTATTGCGTAAACCATAAAATCAATACATGAATTTTAAAATTTTATCTCTAATATATTTGACTTTTTACATAATTGACGTTAATTTTATAAATGAGTAAAAACTCATTTTCATAAATTCAGAGTTGTTTATAACGCGTAGTCATTTTTATTGCTTTATTGACATTCAACGAGTTTTACATAAAAAATAAAAAAAATTCAGTGAACCCAGCAGCGATCTCAGTAGCTGGGGCACGCGTATACCAGAGGTTATCACTTCAGATACCGGGGGCCTAGCATGCTCCAGTGTGCGCATGTGCGTCGAGTACTGCGTCCGGCGTCAGACTTATGCGACGAGTCGGCCGAGGTATTAAGTTAATACTATCAACTGTCGTAAACCTTTTCCAGTTTTCGAACTTGGGTGGCCGACTCTGCGCAATGCGGGAGTTTGCATAGAGTTTGCCACCATTAGGAGGCTCTCTTGCAAACCTAAAGCTTAGTGAAGAAGAGAAGAGTGAAACCATGGCGAGAATTGTAGCACAGTGGTTGAAATTTGTCTTAAATAAACTTTGGTTGGATGTGCCATTTGCATATTTTACCACCTTTGTACAGTATGTAATCCAAATTAATTGTGAACGTAATTTCAAAGCAATAGTTAGAATTCGTGTCATTATGGCAATGCAAGTCTTTTTTGGCATACATTTTTTTGTTATCTACTTTGTACCCAACGATCATACCATACGACTTCTTCTTGCAGATCTATCCACAATTTTCCAAGTGCACAATATAGCAAATATTCTAATAAGCATATGTTACTTTGCAATAGCCTATATCAGGGGTGGGCAAGCCTTTGGGTCTTGATTGCCACAAGTGTGGCAATCGATTGGTCAAGATTGCCACACGGCTACAAATTTTTTATTG